>JAOTQJ010000099.1:10011964-10023235 GCA_025642045.1 Solanum sejunctum | reverse complement strand
TATATGTATTTTGTATGTTTTCGCGACTAAGGATATGTTATGACAAGTATGTAGGCTTGATAGGGGTCCCTTTGGGTTCCCCATTCGCCGTGTCAAATCTAGGCCCTAGGCTTGGGTTGTGACAAATATGGTATTAGAGCAATAGGTTAATAGTTCCTAGGAGTCCAATACACCGCATTGATTAGACTCCTATTCATGGTTGTGAAGCACGCTATGACTATCGACAGGAGTCTATGAGGTGTTATAGGAAATGTTTTCCATCTTCATGTACTAAGTCATGCTATAGAGTTTTGGTAAGTATTTACCCCCACCTAATGATTGTTATTTGCTATGCCAGATCATGCCGAATACTAGAGGAAGATAGGCCAAAACTCCCAAGGAGCAACCTACCATTGGTGAGCTCTGAGATGCCCTTAATATGATTGCCCAACTAGTGGCGAACCAAATCCAACAATGGGCCAAAGCCCCTCATGCTACTACCCTGGAAGCTAGGGTAAAGGACTTCATGAGGATGAATCCTCAGGTTTTCTATGGTTCAAAGGTGGATGAAGTTCCACAAGAGTTTATCTATGAAATCTACAAAATCTTGTCTATCATGGGTGTTGGACCAACTAAAAAGGCGAAGTTGGAGGCGTACCAACTCAAAGGGGAGGCTCAAATTTAGTTTGATCAATTGAAAGGTGAGAAGGGTAATGGCTACATGGTGCTTTGGGAGGAATTCAAATTGGCCTTCCTTAATTGGTTCTTCCCTCTTTAGCTTATGGAAGCAAAGTTGATTGACTTTATGAACTTGAAACAAGGTGGTATGAGTGTTAGGGAGTATGCCCTCAAATTTAATCAGCTTTTAGAGTATGATCCTCACTTGCTTCCTCTATTGTTGCTAGGAAAGTTCATAGAAGTTGTCCTATTTGCATTTTGCATAAGTTAATGCCTTGCGATCTTGTTGAATTAGACATGGTAGATTTTGATATCATTCTTAGAATGGATTGGTTGCATTGCTACTATGCTTCTATCAATCATAGAACCCGTAGGGTCAAGTTTTACTTACCAAATGAACCCATCCTTGAGTAGGAAAGTCATGATATGGTGGTAAAAGGTAGATTTATTTCATGCATTAAAGCCTATAGGTTGATTTTCAAGGGGTGTTTGTACTATCTTGTGAGAGTCGAAAATATGGAGTCCAAAGTCCCTTAATAGAGTCAGTTTCAATTGTAGATAAGTTTCTTGATGTCTTCCCAAATGTCCTTCCTAGTGTCCCTCTCAAAAGAGAGATATATTTTTGCATAGATCTCCTTCCTGATACTCAATCTATCTCTATTCCCCCTTATCGTATGGCCCCGGCAGAGTTGAAGGAGTTAACAGAGTAATTGAAAGATTTGTTGGGCAAAGGATTTATTAGGCCTTGCCAATCACCTTGGGGTGTACTGGTGTTGTTCATAAAGAAGAAGGATGGGTCACTTAGAATGTGCATTGACTACCAACAACTTAATAGGGTCACTATAAAGAATAGGTATCCTCTTCTAAGGATTTATGACTTGTTTGACCAATTGCAAGGGGCTAACTTTTTCACTAAGATTGATCTTTGGTCTGGGTATCATCAAGTAAAGGTGAGGGAGTGTAATTTTCCCAAGATGGCCTTCTAGACTAGATATGGGCATTATAAATTCATGGTGATATTTTTTGGGTTAACCAATGCACCAACCATTTTCATGGACTTAATGAATAGGGTCTTCAAACTCTACCTTGATTCTTTTGTTGTGGTCTTCATTGATGATATTCTGATCTATTCACATTGTAGGGAGGAGCATATAGGGCATTTGAGGTTTGTGTTTCAAAGATTATGGGAAGAGAAATTGTATACTAAATATGAAAAGTGTAAATTTTTGTTGAAGGAGATTGTATTCTTAGGTTATGTGGTGTCTGGGGATGGTATAAAAGTGGAGCCTAAGAAAATTAATGTCATTAGGAATTGTCCTAGACCATTGATCCCATCGGATATTAGGAGCTTCTTGGGTGTCTTGAGTTACTAAATAAGGTTCATGAGTGGGTTCTCCTCCATTTGTTTCCTTATGACAAAATTGACGCAAAAGAAGGTTAAGTTTTTGTGGACCGATGAATGTGATAAAAGCTTCCAAATATTGAAATATATGCTTGTGTCCACTCCTATGTTGTCACTATTGGATAGGCTTGAGGGTTTTGTCATGTATTATGATGCATCTAGGTTTGGTTTGGGTGGTGTGCTTATGCAAAATGGTAAGGCCATAGCCTATGCTTCTAGGCAACTCAAAGTGCATGAAAAGAACTACCCTACCCATGATCTTGAATTGGCCGCCACGGTGTTTGCGTTAAAGATTTGATATCATTATTTGTATGGGGTGCATGTTGATATCTTCAAAGATCATAAGAGCCTCCAATATGTGTTCACTCAAAAAGATCTCAACTTGAGGCTAAAAAGGTGGCAAGAAGTTCTTAAGGACTATGACATGAGTATGCATTACCTCCTGGGTAAGACACATATTGTAGCGAATGCTTTGAGTCGGGTTTATATGGGTAGACTAGATCATGCTGATGGAGGTGATAGGAACATGGCAAAGAGGTACATAGATTGGCTAGATTGGAGGTGAGGATGGAAGATGTGGGTAGTGGTATGGTTGTGGTTGATGGTTCCAAATCTTCGTTGGTTGATGAGGTTATATCAAAACAAGATCTAGACTCCTTCTTGCTTAAGTTGAAGGCTTTGGTGAAAGAAGGCAAGATAGAGGTTTTCTCCCAAGGGAGAAATGGGTCCCTGAAATACCAAGATAGATTGTGTGTGCCAAGTGTTGATGGTTTGAGGGAGAGATTTCTTAATGAATCCCATAATTCCTTTTATTCTATCCACCTTGGTTCTACCAAAATGTATAGAGACCTAAGGGATTTGTATTAGTGGGGAGGCATGAAGGGGGACATTACCAAGTTTGTTTTAGGTTGCCATAGTTCAAAACAAGTGAAAGTCGAACATCAAAAGCTGGGTGGCCTAATCCAAGACATAGAGATTCTTACTTGGAAGTGGGAGGTGGTTAATATGGATTTTATGGTTGGATTGCCCAAGACTAGAAAAAGGTTTTGATTCAATATGGGTGGTGGTTGAAAGGATGACAAAATTAGCTCATTTTCTACTGGTTAAGACCACATATGAGGCTGAAGAGTATGCAAGGTTGTACATCTATGAGTTAGTAAGGTTACATGGGATTCCTTTATCCATCATATCGGATCAGGGTGCACAATTCACTTCACACTTTTGGAGGTCTTTTCAAATGGGTCTTAGTACAAATATTCACCTTAGTATGACCTTTCATCCCCAAACGGATGGCCAAATCCAAAGAACCATTCAAACCCTTAAAGATATTCTTAGGGCATGTGTATTAGCCTTGAGGGATAGTTGGGTTGACCATCTTCCTTTGATGGAATTCGCATACAACAATAGTAATCACTCTATAGTTGGTATGGTTCTTTTTAAGGCTCTTTATGGGAGATGATGCAGACCACCAGTTGGTTAGTTTTAGATTGGACAGGTGGCCTTATACGAACTAGATCTAGTTATGGATGCTCTTGAGAAGGTTAGGATGATTAGGGAAAGGTTAAGAACATCCCGAAGTTGTCAAAAATCTTATTCCGATGTGTGAATAAGAGACCTTGAATTCAAAGTAGGTGATTGGGTTTATTTAGATGTTTCTCTGATGAAACGTATGGTCCATTTTGGTACAAAGGGGAAATTTAGTCCAAGGTACGTTGGTCCCTGTGAGGTCTTGAAGAGGGTTGGCAAGGTAGCTTATGAGTTGAAGTTGCCTAGTGAAATGAACTTGGTTCATCCAGTGTTCCATATATCTAGGTTGAGGAAATGCGTGGGTGACCCTAATGACATTGTGCCTCTTGATGTGGTGGGTGTTATTGAGGATGACATCACTTATAAGGAGGTCCCGATTAGGATTCTGGATAGGCAAGTGAACAGATTGAGGGACAAGGAGCTGATATCCGTTAAGGTCCTTTGGAGGAACCAACAAGTCGAAAGTGCTACATGGGAGGCCAAAGCAGACATGCAAAAGCGATATCATTATCTTTTCCACTCCACTCAATCCTAAGATACCAATCCTAAGTCCCCTATGCGATCACAAGTCTTAATTTTTGGTCTTAAGCCATAGCATGCATTCATGTTTATATAGACAAGGTTTTATGGTAAATTTTGATGTTTATGTTAAGACTTTTGAAAATCATGTTTAGATACATTTGTTGCATACATGTTAGGCTAAAAATCTTCATGGCTACCTTCCTTATGTATGTTTCCTATACATTCAGGGATGAATATTCCCAATGGAGAGATATTGTGACACTCTATAACTTTATGCTCTTGTATATCCATGTTCAAGACTCATTTCGTTAGTTTGGGGGTATACTAGATTCACGGGAGACTCCTAGTACCTAGACGAGTTCAAGACTTATCTCCAAGTTGAGTTTTGGGTGTTGTTTCATACAAGGGTCAACTTTAAACTAGCATACCTCTTACACATTTGGAACTAGATGGACTATGACTTTTTATATGAAATCCCTTTGATTTAGCTTTGCAAAGGACTTGGTTTCACCTCATTTCGTGGTCGGATGAAGGAGTTATGATCATTTTCTTGAGGCTCTCCCTTGCAGTGTTGTCACACGGACTATTTGCCGACCAGTGTGGCCTTTGAGGGCTATTTGGGGCAGCTGGGGTTGGGAAATGCCATTTTTGGCGCTAATAAAGGTGGCATGGCCAGTGGTACAGGCCGTGTGGCTCACCACTGATAGTGGGGATGGCCACAAAAGGTATGCCAAAGGGAGCTTGTTGGAAATTTGGGAAAATATGGCTAAGGGTGGTGCCACGGGCACTATTCATAGGACATGTAGAGTGGGACAGCCCATGGAACATGCATGTGGTGTGGCCTTTAACATTTTTTTGTCTATGTGAGATGGGACGGACCAGTACACGATCCGTGTAACGCCACACAGTTTCTGAAGCGGTCCGTCAAAGTGACAAAACATCAATCGTTCCAAGTTTCCGAACTTCCAATTTTTTTACAAAGGCAATTCATATGTACACTCCACACGACCCGTAAAATGCCACACGTCCAGTGAAGTCTCCAGTGAGATGATACTTTGCCAATTTTTCCATCCGTTAACTAATGGCATTTTCTTAAATGCTAACTATCCTATTGACCCTTTTTGACTTTTTAGGCTATCTTAACCTTCCTAGAAGACCTAAACTCTAATCTTAAGGACCCAATTTCACTACTCCTATCTCAATCACACTCCCAAATCCTCTCAAGAGACTCCATCAAGCCCTAATTCAATTTCAAGGTAACCCAAGAACAAGATTGGATTCAAAGATCATTTCCAAGCCTCCACTCTTCCCAATATGAATTCCAAGCAACTCTAGACCTAAGGCATGTGAGTTTCTTTCATGGGTTACTTTCATAAATGATACGCAAGCATGTTTTTTCTGAAATTCCATTATTTAAAGTTGTTGTTATAGATGGGTCTACTAGTATCAGTATGTCTATGAACTACGTTAAGACTATGTAAAGTTGTGACTATTTTGCTATGATGTGATCCAGATATCTTGGATCTATTTTAAGTTTTAATGATGGATTTTTATGTGAATGTCTTGAGGGTGTTAGAATGTATTAATTTATGGTTTTACAATATATTTTCTTGCATGATTTCATCCCTAATTTGCATGGTCTTATACCCCCATCGTACACCCACCAAGTGTTCGATAAGATGTCCAGTTATGGTTTCTTGAGGAAATGAAGGTCCAAAGCATGATATATGATATGAATGATGTTATAATAATTGAATGATCTTATGGACATGATAAATTTTATATAAAGTGTTGCATTAGACCATACTCAGCTGAGTTGGTGGTTAGTACTCATCAATCATTTAAATTGTTAGTACTTTACCACCTAGGATGATTGGGGTGTGACCATCATCAAACGAGTTGGGGGTATGTACTCATAAACCATGAGATAGGTTTATACTTTACCAATTAGGATGGTTGTGGTGTGAACAACATCGATCATGTGAGGGGTTTATACTTTACCACAAGGATAATTGGGGTGTGACCAATATCAATTATGTGAACGGTTTATATCTCACCACCTAAGATGATTAGGGTGTCACCATTATCAACCAACCAAGTTTGGAAAGTTAGTTTGTTCTCTTATTTACAAATGATATTTTATATGAGCATGATTTACATCAGCATGTTTTACATTATCATTGATCATACATGGCATAGCGCTATAGTATGCCTGTTGTCTACTGTTATGCATTTTGATTATAATGACTATTCCTTGTTGCATTGTATCCCACATACATAGTAAATTCAAATGTACTATCGTATACTCTTGCATATATGACATCACTATGTAGGAACCGGTGCCCTAGTCGATCTTTCTCATCCACGTGGCTAGGCAGTGTTATTCCAAGCTTGTTGTTGAGTCCTCTATTTTGGGGACCTTAGTCTATGTTGTTATTATTTATGTATTAAGACACTATATTATGTTATATTAACTATGTGGATAATCCCAGTAGCCTATCTTGGCCCCCACTCTATCTATGTATTTAGAGGTATATTTTGGACAAGTGGTGTATTTACGATACGAGTTTTGACTCCTTATTTTGGTAATGTTGTTATTTTGGTAAGTTGTTCCTTAGTCCCATTGCCGTTGTTTTAATATATATGTCTTTTGTATGATTTCACAACCAAGGATGTGTTATGATAATTAAAGAGGCTTGATTGGGGTCCCTTCGAGTTTCCTATTCGCTGTGTCACGTCAAGGCCCTACGCTTGGGTCGTGACATGTAGCATATAGTACCAACACTTGTGGCATATGACATATTTTTGTATTCTATTTGAAAAATGATATCCACCAAAAATTTGAATTAGTAGTTAGATAACAACCATGCATGTTTAGGTACATGACAATGTATGTTGTGGTAAGTGAGTGTATATTGAACTACAAAGCATGATGTGACAGTCTTTATTCAATAATGTATGCAATGCCACGAGAGTATGAGCAGAATTTTCTAGATTAATGTATTTTGTTCCAATTCAATACTTGCCCTGTTACTCTGAGTTAGATTGTAGATCAATAGGATTAGTAAAGGATCTTAGGCCATTGTTCTTAATATTTCACTTATCCTAAAATGACCATCCAAAACTTATATAATCCCTTCTTCCCTTTGAAAACTCCTGATTAACCTACCCTTGTTAGTTATAAAATCCTAAAATTGGCCTTGGTCCTTCCTTGAACATTGCACACATTGACTGAGGCAAAAAGCATAAGTTAATGGTGGCTACCAAAAGTATCCCTGGTTCGAAGGACGGATATCGTACACCTCAACACATGTTAAAAGCCTAAGTTGAGGATGGCTAGTGTAAGGGCGAAATAGGAAAAAAAATAAGGGGGTGAGTTAGTGGTACGGAGAAAAATAAAAATTCATGTACTGGGTGCAAGAGAAATAAGTGATTCCTTAGTTATAAGTTAAAAAGCAAAATGAAGTGCAGAATCAAGGCAAAAAGATGATAAATGAAAAGAAAGCACCCAGAAAAGCTTGAAATAGGAAAAAGGGAGAAATAAGGAGAAAATAACAGATTTGGTAGGGTGTGTAGAAAAATGCAGTGTCAAGAAGGGCCTTTAGTCACTATTTCCCCATAATATCATACCGAAGCCCCTAAGCCTACATTACTGATGTGCTACTAAAGTATAACACCTTTGATGCTCAAACAATGCATTTTATGTGTTCTCAATGCGACATTTGTGGTTTTTGGAAAGTAGGTTGGTTATGACTTGGAGCAAAATCGCAGAGTTTTCTAGTTTTTGGTGATTTACGAGATTATCTACGAGTCGTAGATCATTCTAAGAGTTGTAGAGGATTCAACGAGTCATAGAGTTTGTCTTGTGACAAATTCTAGAAATGGATAATATCTGATGATCAGCTATATGAAACCTCTATATGAGTCGTAGAGCATTCTATAAGTTGTATAAATAGGTGTAGTGTAGAGAGGGATAACTTGAAGCAATTGAAGCCTACAAGTCTGAAATACAAGTTGTAAATCATTTTATGAGTTGTGAAGATGGTTCATAGAAAAAAAGTTTAAGATCCTAGAAGCTTATTACAAGACCACGATTATGACTCACAAATTACATTACGAGTTATAAATATGTTTCGTAAAGTCCATCAACCAATTTTTCTATTTTATGTAGGATTTAATTATAATAACTATTTAGGTCATTATTCAAAGAGAGCCAACAGTTTAATTATAATTATGGTTAGAATACAATACTTCAAGAGAAAATTGAGAGAATACACTTATGAATTAATTTTATACTTAAATCTTGTGATTTTCAATAAATTTTGGATTTTCTTAATTATCAATTCAATTAGGTAAGTGTATAATTATGTTTTCTCAATTGTCATTTCTTCATCCACCCATAGCATGAGTATCTAAATCCACAACTAGGGTTATGGCAACCATGAAGATCTAACAAAGTTAACCTAGGCATCAATTCTTAGAATGGGTATTTGCATATATTAATCAATTCTCTTTGTTTTGTATATTTTCTACTAGTGGGCAATATTAGAACTTGCATAGTTTTACTTACTGGACAAAGGTAGTAATGGATATGAATAGAGATTGATTAACAGGATTCAAGGATGTGTTCTTGTCTAATCAACCAAACTAGGCCAAGGGGAGGTTGACTGGGACTTATAGGTAATGGTTAGTATTGCACACTATGGAGATAGGCCAACCCACATAGTGAAATTTGCCTCTCACCTTTGACCAATGTCATGACCCAAGACTAGGTCCTAGATGTGACATGATGAATTGGGACACAAAAGGATCCCAAATATGTCTCTTAGCATATCATTTACATATCCTTGGTGGTGGAAATAATTAAACAGCAATAAGAGAATAGAAATATGGATAAAGGAAGTAAGGAAGGCTTTCATATCATAAATCATCAAAGGAGAAAAAGGTCAAAGCATAAATACATAACTTGTCCAACAACACCTCTAGAGTAGATTGGGCGAGGGCCAAGATAACTTTCTGGGCTCATCCTCATAGTCATAAGAATCTAAACAATAAAAAATTGTCATTACATAACATAGGATCAATAGCTATTGTCCTCGGAGTTAAGGACTCACCAAGCTTACTTCAACAGATGGTATTAGCCACGTGGAGGAAGAGGATGATCAAGTGCTGCTCCGGTTACTACATGGTAGCATTATGTAGGCATAGAGTATGTGTTAGTATATTTGAATGCACTATGTCTGTATGATGCAATGTAAGAAGAGATAAGTAACATAGTCAAAATGCATAATTAAGCAATAGATGAGTATATAACAATATTTCATGCATGAAAGATGCTTGAATTGAACATGTTTATATAGAACATATTACATATGTAGTAAGAGACCATGATTATGAATTTCAATGCCTTCCACCTCCTTGGAGAGGCAATTGATGTATCAACACTTCAATTGGTCGAGGGTTGTCATACCCTACCATCCATGGTGATTGAGGTATCAACCACTCATTTGGTTGACGGTAGTCACACCCTGCATCCATGGTGATTGAGGCATAACACCCCTCAACAAGGTGTGGTCAACTTATAACAATATAGATACTTTTCATGAAATTAACACATACATACATTCCTTTCATCATCATAATCCCACTTAACTTATAAGCCATTTAATAGACATTTGGTAACTCAAAAACCCTTAATCAGGAATTTTATCAAGCATATGGTGGGCGTGTAAAAATAGTTCAAAATAGTACAATTCAAGACTGAAATCATGTGAGCAAACATAATCTAAAGAAACCCACCAATACTTGGTATCACCCTTATGCAAGATACATTTAAACCCTTCATAAAATCTCATCATCGAGCATAGATTCATAACTCAAAATATGCTTTAACAGTCCACATTTCATGAAAACCCCAACAAAGTTTATAATCAAATTCATAGTAAGAATGCCCATAAGTAAATCAACTTGAAAACATGTAATTCATATAAAAAAGAAGGTTGGTCACCATAGGTGAAAGGACCCAATCATACCACAACTTTGAAGATTCCCTTGATGATGATTGGAATGAGAACTTAAAGATTGAATGAAATCCATAGATCCAGAATGATATTGGGACACTTGAATTTTTTGTGAAATATTTGTTCAAGTGTTGGAGAGAGTTTTGGGGAATGTCTTGAATGAGATAAGGTTGAAAATGATTAAGTATAGGTGCTTTTGCAGATAGGAAGGCTAAAGCCCAAGACCCAAAGGCGTTGGACTAAACAAGTAATAACTGGCAACATTTAACACGAGTCCACTCCCTAGCTGCGTCCTGCTAGGGCAGGGATCGATACTAGATAAGGAATTTTTGGAAAAATGAAATTTTTATATGGTTGCTCTAAAATCGGGCTCAGACCCATCTCCTTCTTAAATTTTCCCCCTGAACACTAATATGAAGTCAGTTTTTTGATATAACGTATAGATTTTGAGATATATGAAAATTATGAATATGGGCATTTCCGAGGCATAGTTTCGGGCACTTTTTGTGGTTGTTTCAACTAAAGGGCTTAGTAAATTTAAATTAATATCCAACATGTTATACTCTAGCCGATAATTGAGTTATCTAGTGATACTAAGTTGGTGAATCATGGGGAACACAATAACCTAGTTGCTTTGTATTATTGATTTTCTCCAGTACTAGTTAGCTTGGTTTACTTTATTATCAATTATTTCAGACCGTCCCTCATTCAAGGAATTGAGTCATTCGATCACCTGAATTACGTATGTGAGATTCAACCCTAACCTAGGTTAGGTTTTATATTTGACAATGGCCGCTTTATCCTCTAAAGAAGAGGATAACTTGGCCTTGATCTAAGAATTTGGCACCATTTTCGAGGAGTACAACTAGACTTAGTTGAATTTACTAGTAATTGTAATTCGAGTGTTAATCCCTAGTTCCCTTTTATTTTATTTTTATTTTTGTTTTTGCTTCTTTGTAGGGTATACTAGTAGTGTATGCCTAACACTCAGAGTCAAGGTAATCCCTTAACTCCATTTGATCTAGAGATCCAATGAATTATAAGGAGAATAGCCCAAGCAAATGCCAACAATTCAGCCAATGCAACTTTGAATTTAGGTAATAATGATGATGATATGAATGAGAACCCACATCCTTTAGAGAA
>JAOTQJ010000099.1:9963306-9975634 GCA_025642045.1 Solanum sejunctum | reverse complement strand
CCAGGGGCGCAGATCATCTCTGGAAATTGCATTTTTGTGATTTTCAAATTTTGCTAAGGTTGCTCTTAAATCAGGGTTAGATCCTTTTCCCCTAATTTTGACCCCCTCAACATGAATATGAAGTTGATTTTTTGATATCGCACACGAATTTTGTGATATATAGAAATTACAATTTTGGACACTTTCGATGCATATTTTCGAGCACTTTTTGGGTTATTTCACTTTAAATTTATCTGACTTCTAAACCATAACATTAAAATGAAAAGAACTAGTGAAACATTTTAAATCCTTAATCCATCAAACTATACAAAGGCATTTGGTTTGTGAAGCAGCGTCCATATTCCTAGAGTAACGGATCGAGATCTTGGGCAGCAACAAATTGTTAGTGGCTTGACAACTCCGGTGAAATCTTCTCAAAAGGTATGGTCTGTTGTTCTTGACTCATCTATTTTTCTTACAAATAGTATCAGAGCATGATTGTTTGATGATTTATTCCATGATCATATGCCTTGTTTATAGTTAAATAGATGGATTATTGATGTTTGGTGTGTTTTTGTATTTTTTGAAAAGATATATTTGGTTTTAACCCATTTTTATGCCTTTTTATCATTATTTTGGGCCTGTTTTTCATACACACCCATTCTTCTCATTCAGACAATTTTGAATTGGTATTATAATAGAGATTCTGATTAAAAACGAGTGAGTTATGGCCTTCTGAAGATGGGCACTTTTTTCACTGCATTTTAAAAATCGAATATGTCATTTTTGAAAATTTTAGTTTTGTCTTTCAGCCAATAATGTGTTTTTTCATGATCTACCTATTTTGAGGTTTCTGTATATGTATTTCAAATGAAAAATAGTTGTAAAACGAGCAAAATATGATTTTTTTTGAAAAATGGCTAGTTTTTGACATTTTTTTTTAAATTGATGTTGTTTTCCTTGTGTTTTTGGACTATTCATGGTTGTTGTTTCTTGAACTTTTGAGTAATTTTCCATCTATATGCCCTGTGTATGGTCTATCATTTCTTTGCTAGAAATTTATGACATTTGTTGTCACTGTTTGAATTGTTTACACAATAATGTTAATTTCTGGTTCCTATTTCAGACATAGCTGAACAAGGAATATGCTCCTGCAGCTCCAAGTGGGACTAACCTCACTGATGGAGCAAATAGGATTCGATGAAAGAAAAGGAGACCACTTGAGAATTTTAATTCTAAGCCAGAGAACATTAGATCCTATTCTGTTGAAGAACAAAATCTTGAGGGCAAATAGAATAGAAGAAAATAAATTGCTCACCGCATTCAAGAAAATTAAGATGGATGAGTCAGGCTCTCTTTTGGATTTCTTAATTATCTTTAATGAGAAACTTGATTAAATTGAAAAGTTCATCATTTTTAATAAAAAAGAAGCTCTTTTGCTTTTGCGTGATGCTCTTCCACCCCTTTGGAAGCTTGCATTGATTGAGGAATATGAGAATCCAGAGCTTGACAAACCCTTGTGAGAAATTGTGTTGCCCTAGGTGTTAAATAGGTCAAGGTCACTAAAATTTATCCTTATGGTTATATTCCTTAATTGTTGTTCATGTTGATTTGATGTCTTTTTTTGGATATATTTTGAATATTGATAATAAACTTATTATTTTCTTAAATGCCTTGGATTATTTTATTTTATTATCATGATATCCTTTTATTGTGTAAAGACTTAGTTTTTTGATGCATAAAGTCTTTATTAAATATATATTAAGAAATTATATTCTGATTTTAGTTAAACATTTGAAGTGTAAATGGTGATTGGATATTTTGAATACCCTTTCGATTTAACATCATATGTGAAATATTTTAAAATTAATTTGCTTGAATGTATATTTATACATGACTTATTGATGATTAATCTTGCTAAATCATCTCTAACTTACAGACATGGCTTTTAAAAGTATTATTGTTGACTTAAACAAAGGCAAAAAACTGAATGGTGATAATTACGACATTCAAAGTTGTAAGATATGGTATGTCTTAGACAAGAAAAATGCGCTCAAAGTCATAAATCATGTTCTTTGTCAACCAGAAGAGGGTAACACTGCTCAACACAGAAGAGAACTTGAAACATATAAAGACTGGAAAAGGGCAGATTCTATTGCACGTGGAATAGTAAGTTTTGTGATTGATGAAATGATTTCTGAGTGTGAGAAATTTTATAATGCTCATGCAATTTGGACGCACTTGTGAGGAATGTATGGGGGCACTTTTGTGACCGCCTGAGATAAATAACTATCAAGTTTGACACTTTGAAAAAGCGTCATGATCAAAGTATCAAGCAGCGCCTTAGGGTGATTTCAAATATAATAGCACAACTTAAGAATGCTAGTCACATTCTATCTGATAAGCAAAAGGTTCAAGCAGTGATCAGGTCCCTTTTCAATAGTTGATTACATTTGAAGGTTAACCTGACCCACAATGAGAGAATAAAAACTTTTTCTGATGTTGCGCAACATGTTGAACTTGAGATGAGTGGCTTGGTGCTGCTAAAACTACTACTAATGCCTTTATGGTTGAATCAAGTGGTACAAAATCTTCAGGCTTTAAGCACAAGAAAGATTGGAAGAAGAAGGGAAAGGCTAAGGTGACCGAAGAAGGACCACCTGAGAAAAATCACAAACCAAATTCCAAGAAAGGAAAAAGGGTTTTTAAGAAAAGAGACAAAAGCAAGTTGAAGTGCTACAATTGCCAAGTTCCGAGGCAAGTTGAAGTGCTACATGAGTGTACTAAGCCGAAAAAGGTAGCATTTGTAAACTCTTCTTTAAGTGTTGTATGTGTTGCAAGCACTTCCTTACTAATTAAATATTATCCTATGTAGATTGTAGACTGAAGATCCACCGACCATGTGAATTGAGATCGAGAAGTGTTTATGGAGTTTCATCAAGTTACTCCTAGATCTAGACGGATTTATGTGGGGAGCAATAGAATACTAGAAGTCAAAGGAATAGGCACTTGCAAGATAGACTTGTGTGGTGGCCGATCCCTGATGTTGCATGATGTTTTGTATGCTCCAGAGA
The DNA here is from genome assembly GCA_025642045.1 of Solanum sejunctum. Taxonomy (NCBI): domain Eukaryota; kingdom Viridiplantae; phylum Streptophyta; class Magnoliopsida; order Solanales; family Solanaceae; genus Solanum; species Solanum sejunctum. The sequence continues at coordinate 9,972,581 of JAOTQJ010000099.1, read as the reverse complement.
TCGATGAAACTTAGTATTTGTCTCTGTATTTTTAGATGTTGGTTTTGATTTGTTTTTTAGTCACAATGGTATTAGAATAACACTAGATGATGTCTTGTATGGTTTTGGACTAGTTATGATAATTTTAGATTGTAATTTTACTATTTATGGCTATTATGTTGATCATTGTGTAATGGCATATTCTTCAAGTAATAATGATATTGATGTTGTTACATGGCATTGCTAAATTAGGTCACATAGGGCAAAAACGAATGAATAGGCTAAAAAAAGAAGGACGTTTGGGTCTTCTATCTAAAATTGAATTGTCCACTTACGAAAATTGTCTTGCTGGTAAGTTTACATGAAAACCATTTGGAAAAGCTAAGAGAGCTGAGTTCCTACTTCAATTAATTCATTCTGATATTTGTGGTCTGATGAATGTGAAAGTGAGGTCTGGTGTCACATATTTCATTATATTTATTGATGATTTCACATGGTTTGGTTATGTTTATTTGATTTCACATAAATCTGAAGCACTAGAGTGCTTTAAGAGATATATGAATGAAGTTGAAAATCAATTGGACAAAAGGATAAAGGTCTGAGAACCGACCGAGGATGTGAATATCTGTCGAATCAATTTGAAGAGTTATGTAATAAAAAAAGAATAGTTAGACAATTAACTATTCCTTACACATCTCAACAGAATGGTATGGCTGAGAGAAGGAATATGACATTGTTGGATATGATAAGGTCAATAATGACATATGCAAATTTGCCTATCTCTTTTTGGGGAGATGCATTATTGACTGCGGACTATATTTTGAATAAAATGCCTTCTAAATCAGTAACTTCCACTCCTTTTGAACTTTGGACTGGTCATAAAACAAACCTAGATGATCTATGACCTTAGGATTGTGTTGCTTACATTAAAGATTATATGGGTGAATTTGGTAAAATAAGTCCAAAAGGAAAGAAGTGCATCTTCATTAGATACAGAAAATGCTTCAAAGGGTTAACATGTTCATTGATGAGTTAGAAGATGGAAGTATGACTGAGATTGAATGAGGAGATATCAGTTTTTTAGAAAATGTGTTTTCGAAAAAGAATGAGGTAATTGAAGGTGAGCCTCTGTACAAAATGTTGAATTCAGAAGACCAGAGAATGACGTCAGATATGATCTATGAAGCAAATAATCAAGAGATGGTTTCTGGTCTAAGTGGGAGTTTTGAATCCCAAATTCCTATAAAGGAATCTGAATTTCAACTGCTTAAAAGTACAAGAAAAGGAGTACCTAAATGATCTTACTAGATTGAGGATTATGTTTACCTGGCATCTCCCACAGAGTTGGATAAACCTAACTCTGTAACTGAGGCTTTGTCGAGTCCTGAAAAGGATAAATGGTTGAAAGCAATGGAAGAAGAATTAGAGTCCATGAAAACCAACAAAGTCTGGGATCTTATTGACCTTCCACATGGACGTAAAGCTATTGGGAATAAATGAATTCTTAAATTAAGCGTAAATCGGATGGGTCAATAGAAAGATACAAGGCTCAATTGGTGACAAAAGGTTTTACCAAAGAAGCTAGGATAGATTATGAGGAAACCTTTTTACCAGTTGTGAAGTTTACCTCTATTCGACTACTTTTGGCTATAGTTGTAGGTTTAGATTTAGAATTACATCAAATAGATGTGAAGACTGCTTTTCTCAATGGAGAATTGAATAAGGAGATCTACATGGAACAACCTATAGGTTTCGTTGTTAAAGGCCAAGAAAAGAAAGTTTGTAAATTAAAGAGATCAATTTATTGCCTGAAGCAATCTTCAAGGCAATGGTACTTGAGATTTCATAAAAAGGTGATTTCATTAGATTTCACCATGATGAAGACCATTACATATATATGAAGAAATCCAATGAAAAGTTTGTTAATTCTTTCTCTTTACGTAGATGATATACTATTAGTTGGGAATGATTTGAAGTATCTAAAAACTATCAAGTCATGATTTTCAAAGTCATTTGATATGAAAGATATGGGTGAAGCTGACTACATATTAGGTGTTAAGATCCATAGAGATCATTCCAAGAAGTGAGTTTGTCTCAAGAAAACTATATAAGGAAAATATTAGAACATTTTCAAATGAGTAATTGCAAACCCATGGATACTACAATATCTATAGGTGGAACTTTAAGCCTTGATATGTGTGTGAGAAGTGATATAGAGAAGGAACAAATGTCTCGAGTTCCTTATTCTAGTACTGTTGGGAGTCTATTGTACGATATAATGTGCACTAGATCAGATATTTGTTATGTCATAAGTCTGGTAAGAAGGTACCAATTGACTCCTAGGAGAGATCATTGGAAGGCATTGAAGAGAATATTTCGATGTCTAAAGGGAATTGCGGATCATTCACTGTGTTATAGTGGATTTGATTTGATCTTGAGAGGCTACACAGGTGCTGATTGGGTTGCTGATCAAAGTGATAGAAAATCCACTTCTGGTTATGTTTTCTTGCTCAATGGTGGAACCATTTCATGGAAAAGCTAGAAACAAACTTGCACTGCTTTTTCAACCATGAAACTGAGTTTATAGCTTGTGCATCTGCGGTACAAGAAGCTATTTGATTGAAGTGATTATTTGAGCATTTGAATATTGCAAAGAATCCTAAGGGCCCCATGACTTTATATTGTGATAGTCAGGTAGCTATTGCATATACAAAAGATCCTAAATATCACTACAAAACCAAGCACATTGATACCAAATAAAATTTTTAAGAGATATAGTAGCAAGTGGAGAGGTGAATTTATAATACATTCTTACTCGTGAAATGGTAGATGATCCCTTTACGAAGGCGATATCAAGAGACTTGTTTGAGAAACATGTTAAGTCTCTAGGCTTATATAGGACGTGATTTGTATTGTAATAGAATTTTGTTGTTATAACCTTCTCATCTATATAAGATTATTTTATATCTTAAAGGCATGTGTTGATATTGAATGTGTCAAACAAGTTACTAGATTGGATCTCTCACATGAACAGTCGCCTCTTATGTCGAGGAACGTGAAGAGATAATGTATCATTGCCATATTTTTAGATTTGTTTTGGAAACCAGACAAGAGTCTCTCTGAGAATGAGTTTGAGGATAATTGTAGAGAGAAACTTGGGTTAGACATTGAGAATGTCTAAACCAAGGTTTGTACGATGTTGGAGTAAGACACATGCGCCTGTGTAAGGTGAGAACATCATAGCACATGTTTCATAACACGTGTTTAATGCGATAGGAGGATTAATGAAAGAATGATCCCTGCTTCTTCATTGTATGAGACCCTGAAAAGTCAAAGTTGAACTTTTCAATTGAATACCCTTTGATCTTTTACTGTTTCTTAAAATTTTGATCGATGTTGCTACTTTAGCATGTTATTAATAGCCACCTATGATTTGGCAATGCGGTACATGTCTGGGAAAGAATTTGATTTGAAATAGATAGATTTGAATAGAAAGGGAAGACCATAAAAACTGAAATTAATTATGGACTCGAGTCAGCCTCTTAAAGAGGATGATGGATAAGATGATTAACTACTGGAGTAGTTAAAGTTTGAGGTATTATGAGTATAGATATCCTCATGATTGCTAATGGATTCTTTTTGTATGTGATTGAATTCCTATGAAAGGCTTATAAGACCTTGAAGGCAAGCCTTTATGCTCATAGGTCGCACAAACCATTTTGCCATATGAATTGTATATTAGGTTGATGTAATATTGACTGAGGTCTTGTCTGCCATGTGCAAAGTGGGAGATGTAAGATTTTTGGGATCATGGGTTGCACATGTGCACCGACCCGATTCAAATCTTGACCCGACCCGAGTATGTGATTTATTTATAGTGATGCAGTTAACTGTTCAACCTTATCTTAAGGGATAAGGATGAACAGTTGTTATCCTTTAAGTGGCAGTTATAACCGCCCAACCACTTTCCTTTTAATGGGAAGGTGGTCGTCTCCAAGTGAGAGTTAGATTCCTAGTGGGAGAGAGACTCTAAGTGGGAGAGAGAAAGAGAAAATAAAGGAAAGGAAGTTGAAAGAAACTAAAACTGCAAAAAGAAAGAAAGTCAAAATGCTATCTTTGAATGTATCTAACTTCTAAACCGTAAGATTAAACTGAAAAGAACCCGTGAAGGATTTTGAATCCTTAATCCATCAAAGTATACAAGGGTATTTGGTTTGTGAATTAGCATCCATATTACTAGAGACACGGATCGAGTTCTTAGGCAACAACAAATTGTTGGTGGCTTGATAACTCCGGTAAAATCTTCTCAAAAGGTACAACTTCTTGTTCTTGCCCCCTCTATTTTTCTTACACTTTTTAAGACTATAATCATAACAATATAAATGGAAAAAAAATAAAATCAATGTATAATATTTGGAGCTCTTGTTCACATCTTCTCCGAGAACCAATCAAAATTCAAGAATCATCTTCACCAATTCAAGCTAGAGCATGAATCAAGTAGTACAATAATATATAAGTTCTTCACTACTTTAGTTATAGAATGAAACGAATAACCTTGGATAGGGGTCTCATAAAATAAAAAGATGAATTTATATAGATAAATTAAGGAATACTAAAAGATATCTTAAAGTTTAAAATTAAATATTTAGAGGTTATGAATATGAAAAGCACGAGAGCTATAGATATTAAGAGTTGCAATTGAATTAAGTAATTAAATATGAATTATCAAAATAAATATTTATAGCAAATCAAAATTAATAATAGATTCCAATGGATACTTATGTTGATTTTCATTCGTATCTAATTTAATAAATAAAAGAGTACAAAAATCAGCAAAGTAACTGCTAGTATTCTTTAGGTATCCTTTTTGCCCCATCAATTAGATGAATTTCATCTTACATTTAATTTGTCAAATGAAGCTAATTACTGAATTAACATGATCTTTTGGTCTTAATTAATTCATATAGTATTAAGTAAATTAAAAGAGAGAAATAAAAATAAATACAACAAAAAGGGACAGTTATATATATAGCTTTTATAAGAGAATATGAATGACTACTATCATATTTAATTTATTAAATCTTTTTATGATATTTTGATTTAGCATAGGAGAGATAAATTGGTATGTATAGTATTAACGAACAATATTTTTTCCACATAAGTTAAAATATTTATGACGCAAGTACAGAAAATGTTAGGAAGAGGAAAAGTTGAGTAATTTATGTTGAGTTCTTGGGATTTATTAGTTTACGTTTAATGTGATAATAATTTTTCTAGATTATAGATGATAAATATTATTATTAAATTAAATATTTAATTAGAAAGTAATCAAGAAAGTCCAAAAGTTACTTAACATTTTAATTAAAATGATACAATAAATAATTAAATATAATTACTGAATTAATATGATCTTTTTGGATTAAAAAGTATAACTAATTTAGCTTTTAAAAGAGCGGATGAATGACTCTATCATATTTAATTAATTAAATATTTTTATAATATTTTGATTTAGCAGGGCAGGGATAAATTGGTATGTATAATATTAACGAATAATATTTTATTCACATAAGTTATAATATTTATGACAAAAATTACAGAAAAAGTTGGGAAGGGAAAACTTGAGTATTTTATATTGAGTTTTTTGGATTTATTAGTTTAAGTTTAATATAATTATAATTTTTCTAGATTATAGGTGATAAATATTATTATTAAATTAGATATTTAATGATAAATTATTTCAAGAAAGTCCAAAAGTTACTAACATTTAATTAAAATGATACAATAAATAATTAAATATTTTTGAATACTTTAATTTATATTAGGGATAAAATCATAATTCAACTTTTAACTTTGAGGCTTCCCACTTTTAGTAATACTAGTCTCTCGACACGCGCATTGTGCATGTGCGCCTTATGCAAAATTAACTATTTAAAATAAAACGTAATTTATCGCTGAAAAAATATAAAGAATTTTAGTAATTCATCTATTTGATCTATCATCAAGATAGAGGAAAAGGACATAAGTACCCCCAACTTGAATTTCTTTCTGTCCCAACATTCTACCTAAGAAAAGTCACTATTCTTTTTTCATTGTGCAATAACAACTATGCGTGAATATCCAATTTTATTACTCAACAATTCATATAAGCAAAGGGATACATTAATAGGAGAAAAAAAATTCTATCATAAAAAATACTACATCTTTCTTGAAAATTAACAAAAAAATTCTATAGTAACTCTCTTGTCATACCACAAAGGTCCTTTATTTTTTTTATTTGTGCAATTCAAATCACAAACTGACAGAAAACTTCGTTGATGAACAGTGATTTGAAATTTACCTCATAAAGTATCACAAAAATATGATGGAGAGGAAACGATGAAGGCTAAATATTCTTCCACCATGAATGACAAATTATAGCCTTACAGAGTAACATTAAGCAGAATATATACTAACAAAATAATTGTATTAGTTCAAATTTAAAAAATTTAAATTATCATAGGCTACAATAAGTAACAATTGTAAAGCAAAACAAGATTACAATGCTTAAGTAACAATTCTATTCTTAAAGAGATATATTTTGACCTGAGTAAGGAGTGTAGCAGTTCCAATATCAATTGCGAATAAAGCAAGTGACTTTCAAGATTTATGTTCACCACAATTATTATTGAGCTTCCATTTCACCTTACCATATGAAAAAGAGGTTATATATATGAAAAATGAAAGTTGTGCACAATGAGCACAAGAAAAATAAAAATACAAATTAAGTAATTCATAAAGAGGTGACCTTTGATTTCTTTAACCTAACACATAAATATGAGGGTTTTTTTATAATTAAATACAGTTTAACGATCATAACAAAATCAGGTAACTTAAAAGGCTAAATCATTATTGCTCTATTTACTTTTATTTTGTTATTTATTCCAATGCATTATAATATGAATTAAGAAAATGATTTATTACACTTTACTTCTTTTAGGCTAATTTGATTAATGATCATTTGATTAATGACATAAATGTATATAAGTAATGGCACAGGGGAAAAATGATAATCCAACTTTTACCTAACATTATTTCCGCTTTTAGTTATATATATATATATATATATATATGAATGATATGGAATCGTGATATATGATGGGCTCAAATTTATTATTTGTTGTAATTGTAGTAAAATTTTACACAAGCTTATGCTTCTCGTTGAAAGTACTGGGTTCAGATGAACTCAGTGCCTGAATACTGCATCCACCACCGTTGTAGATATCTTTTATCACAAGTTTGTCCTCTTTTTCCTGCTCCTTCCTTCTCATTGACTTTCATTTCCCCTCTTTATATGCATCTTTGATGTCCCTTTTCAGCCGATTTTTCGTTTACATGATAGGTAATGTGGAAGGCTTTCGAGAAAGCACTTGGGCTAGGTTTTGATCGGAGAAGTGTGAGGTGAAATTAGTGGGAACTCCATTAACACATCAACGATTTCTTAGAAGAAACAGAGGTACCTATGGACCAACTATATTAGCAGGTAAAATAAAGATGGATCTATCACATGTTCAACTAAACTCATAAGTACTTTTGACTCAAACTATAAGATCATGTTCATTCTAAACCAACTGATTCTCATCTACAAGTAAAGGCACATTCCCTAGACACTCAATACCAATTCCACAACTCATGTGCTGTGGAGACTCTACTTTTCCTAGTATTTGGAGTACCTGCAGCTGTTGCTAGTGGTGCCATTGCCGCTAATTCACTGGTTTCTGTGACAAAACATTCGCGTCTTCTTGATGCTATAGGGATATGATCGATGAGACTGTTAAGTTGGTTTCATGTCATGAAAATTTTGATTCATTCTGTATAAAGCTTAACATTGGTTATATTTTGTACAATTAACTCAACATTTATTTACAATATTGTAATATCTTATGTATACTTATTCCACTATGAAAGGAAATAAATTATTACATTATTTAGTTTGTCTTATAGTCATTGTTTTTTTTAATGAAATTTTTGTCCTTGGCCCATTTTATTGATTAACAAATAAACTTAACATTGTTCTGAATATAAAATTGACCCGGTCCAAAAAGGAAACCCCCTACAAAATAGGGTTTTCTAGGTAATTCTATGTCTTTCCTCTCACTTTCCTTTTCAAACCATCGAGTTCCTAGATGTCTCCTTTCATTGATGTGAGAATGTCTTCTTGTTTGTTCTACTTGAGCCTCCTCTGCTTCTTCCTTTTTTCTTTTCATGTAAGTTTCCTCTTTTTTCTTCTCTTTTCCATGATTGAAGTCCATACTGACTCCTTCCTAATTCCAGTGCACCTGGCGATGCTCCACCCTAGCCTAGTCCCCAACTTGTTGTGTTGCAGAAGATGTGTTTCTCCTGCATTTCCTTTAAGATCAACATGTAAGCCCATGGCTTCTCTCTCTTCAATTCCTTTTTCTGCTTCTGTCTGTTCATATTCTTGTTCTTGTTCCCACAGAATGGTGCTACTTGACCGGATTCATGGAGATGCATATATATATTCTTGTTGATCTTGACCCCAACCCTTTAGTTTTTTGTGGTGATTTGATGGTACTGTCATCCTCTCTTGATGAATTTGTTGAAGTTTTTTGAACAACCCAATGATGCCCCTTTCTTGTAGATTTATGCCATTTTTGCTAGAACAATCCTCTTTTTATTTGGTTGTTGGGAATACCTGATTTTGTAAATATTTTTTTGTTATCTATTCCCTACTTAGCACTGTAAATAGGCCTCGTTCTTATGTGTAGTGTTGGTACCTTAGACTTATCCATGTTAAGAACTCTTCTGGCTATGCTTGGTAACTGTAAAAATTATGATACTGCTGCTTGCCTTCCTTCTCAAATACATCATTAACAACATTGTCCGCCAGTTGATTAGTTTCTCTATACACATGTATGATTTGTATCTCCATGTTCTGCATTATTTCTTGTATGCTTTCCACTATTTCTACCTGTTCCCAAGGCACCTTCCGTTCCTTATATAGCATGTTCCTGATAGCAGGTGAATCTGTTTGTATTTGAGTTTTGGTTAGACCTTTTTCACCAAATAGGTTAAAGCCTTCAGTATTGCTACTGCCTCTGGTTCCATGTTAGTTTTGATCTCTATTATTATCATGAAAAATGACTTTTTAAAAAGAAAATCAAAAAATCAGTTTAAGACTCAATGTATTTAAGTAAAAAACCAATTCTCGAAATTTGAAAAGAAAACAGAGTCGCCACCTAATTTTACGGATAATTAGGAAACCAATAAATATTTAAAAAGATCTAACAGAAAAATCC
>JAOTQJ010000099.1:9932942-9963206 GCA_025642045.1 Solanum sejunctum | reverse complement strand
TTATGTACCAAGGAGAGATCTATATTTCATGCCAAGTGATACGAAATCAAGTAACTTTACATACCTCATTGTATGACATCGTTACTACCTCGAGATAACCTTTTCTTCCTCCAAATACTTATCTACAACATAGTAGAGGATAAACTAGCTTTAGAATCCAATGAATACATCTTGGCAACTCAACCACATAAGAAAATAATACACGGGCAACAAACGGGTGTTTATAAACAAGGGCATATTCCTTTAACTTTTCCTCCCCTAATCATATTTTCTAATATGCATTAGCATATACACACCACGTACAGCCTATTCTAAGCCCATAACAGACTTACAAGAGCCCACAAAGCACAACACATCACAATTTCATACTATCTAAAAACGGACAGCATAATGTTACCTTCCTTCGCTACATTTTGACGTCGACAACTCCAAACTTATTTCAAATTTAACCAAACTGTTACAGAAACTTTTATACATACAACCAGCTATGAATCAGTTTTAGAACAGCAACAAATCAGTTATTAAGGACGTGAAGCAACAGCTTGCTTTCCAACAGTCTACAAGTTCATACGAAGCACATAATTTCGATATCATATAGCGACTCACTTTTGTAGACTGTAACAGTAGTTAATGCCTTTTTACACGTCTGTAAAACCAACCTTTACTGGATAATTAAGTACTAATACATAATAAAGCTATCCAACAAGATAAAAACCTCTTAATTAACAAGAAAAGCACACAAGAATACCTAGTACACAATCTGTCCAGAAATTGCAGCACCAACATATTAACATATACTTCTTGTTTTTCATACGAGAACTATAGTAAACACATGTGTAAACTTATTTACCACTAAATTCAAAGTGTAAGGCTTCTCCAAGAAGCCTAGAAGAGTTATTTCGCTGCTTTGCAAGGTGAAGAAAGAAGAACAATAACTTTGGGAGAAAGCAGAAATTTTTTAAAAGTTAAAGTGAATGGATATTTGCTGCTTATAACCCCTCTTTATATCACCACTTTGACCGACCTTCTCTTGGTATTTTGACCATCTTACACCACACAATAATAATCTACTTATCCAGCAGCTTGTCCATTAAACTTGGGCCAAAATGGGTCTCCAAGTTGATGGACTTGAGCTCCCTATTTTGCCAACCTTTCTTACTTAGTTTGGGGCCCAAAGTATCCAAGAGTTTATGATGTCATTGGGCCTTCCTTACTATCATTCTTGGGATGTAAATATAGTCCATATGTGATGTTAAATCATGGCCCAAAGTTACACCCTTAACATGGACTTTATTCATAATCGAACTTAGACAAATTCAACGTCGAGCCTCGTCTCAGTTTAACTAATGATTTTAAGCTAAGCAAGTAGCTGACTCACCTTCTTACTTCCTAAGTCCTACAAGCACGTCAATTCTCTCACTTCATTTTAAGTTTTTAATCTTCTCAATTCGACCGAAAACATGTATATACTCAACTCTCTTAAGCGTTTAGACACACATATAGCCCATTAACATAAGATTCAGGCACTTTTGAAAGTTAGCGTTGATTTGTCCAAACCATGTCATGTTTCATTTCCATTGTGCCAATATTGTAAGGTGTGGGTTGTTACATAGAACTTATTAAAGGCTATGATATGAGTACACATTATAATCCTAGTAAGGCTAATATTGCGGTGAATGCTTTGAGCAAGGTGTCTGTGGGTAGCCTAGCTCATGTTGATGGTAGTTGGAAGGAGATGGTTAGGGAAGTACATCAGTTGGCTAGGTTTGGGGTTAGATTGGAGAAGGTTGGTAGTGGTAGTGGTGTTGTTGATGGTTCTGAGTCTTCTTTGGTTGATGAGGTGATGGTAAAAAAAAGACCTTGATCCCTCTTTGTTAGAAGGCCTTGGTAAAAGAGGGCAAGGTGGAAGTTTTCTCCCAAGGGAGAGATGGTGCCCTTGGGTACCAAGGTAGGTTGTGTGTGCATTATTTTGATGGTTTGAGGTAGAAAATTCTTGATGAGGCCTATAAGTTTTCTTATTCTATCCACCCTGATTCCATAAAAATATATAGAGACTTGAGAGATATGTATTGGGGGGAGGAATGAAGAGCAACATTGCCAAATTCGTTTCCTGTTGTCATAGTTATCAACAAGTCAGAGTCGAACATAAAAGGCCAGGTGGCCTAACATAAGACAAAGAGATTCCTACTTGGAAGTGGGAGCTGATTAATATGGATTTTGTTGTTGGGTTACCCAAGACTAGGAAGGGTTTTGATTCTATATGGGTATTGGTTGATAGGATGACGAAATTGGCTCACTTTCAACCTGTTAAGACTACATTTGGGGCTGAAGATTATGCAAGGTTTTACACTCATCACTTGGTAAGGTTGCATGGAGCTTCTTTGTCCATCATATCGTATCATGGGGAACAATTCACTTAACATTTTTGGAGATCTTTCCAAATGGGTATTAGTACTAAAGTTAAGTTTTCCACGACCTTTCACCCTCAAACGAATGGCCAAGCCAAGAGGACCATCCAAACCCTTAAGGATATACTTAGAGCATGTATATTGGAGCTTAAAGGTAGTTGGGATGATCATCTTCCATTGAGTCTACCTACAACAATAATTATCATTGTAGCATCGGTATGGCTCCATTTCAAGCTCTTTATGGTAGACATTGTAGATCACCGATTAGGTGGTTTGAGGTTGGTGAGATAGCTTTGTTGTGACCAGATCTGGTTATAGAGGCTCTTGAGAAGGTTAGAATGATTAGCTAAATGTGAAAGACGGCCCAATATCACCAAAAGTCCTATGTCTATGTGAGGAGATGGGATCTTGAATTCCGAGTTGGTGATTGAGTTTATTTGAAGGTGTCACCCATGAAGGGTGTGGTGCATTTTGGTAAGAAAGGCAAGTTGAGCCCAAGGTATGTTGGTCCTTAACTTTTTCACTCCACTCAAGCCTAAGGTACTAAATCTAAGTCCCCCGTATGATTTTCAAGTCTTATCTTTCAGCCCCTATGTCATTCATATACATTCATGTTTAACTTGGCAAATTAATGATGATTTTACACTTATGTTGAGATTTTGAAAATGGTGTTTTTAAATGTAATATTACATTCTTTTTAGGGCTTATTTCTTTATGATCAATTTTATCTTCTACATCTCTTTTACACTCGGGGATGAATGTTCCCAATGGGAAGATACTAAAACGACCACAAAAAGTGCCCGAAAATGTGGCTCGAAAGTGCTCAAAATTATAATTTCCATATATCTCAAAATCCGTGAGCGATATTGAAAATCCAACTTTATATTATTATTCAGGGAGTCCAAATTAGGGGGAAAAATGTCTAACCCTGATTTTATAGCAAATGATAAGAAATTTTGATTTTCCAAATGTCAAATTCTAGTGAGCTTTTCATGCCCCTGGCGCAACGTGCCAAGGGCACGCACTAGTGTTAAAATTCTAGTAGTTTTTTTACAACGGACCAAGAATTTGAATTCTTGGGTCTATGTATTCCCAAATGTGTATTTACCTATACTTAGTCATATTTCACCCTCATATCATCCTAAACATTTTCTAATACTCACTCAAACACTTAGCCATATTTTTCTCTCCAAAATTCAAGCCTCAAAACCTCTTTCGGATCTAAGGAATTCCTTCAAGCTTCAAGCCTCCATTTTCAATCTTCACTAAGAGTTTCTCTAAAGCTAAGGTATGTGGTTTCCTTCATGGGTTCCTTTTACCCATGATAACCAAGCTCTGTTTACTCAAAAATTGCATGATTTGAAGTTGATTTATTCATGTGTCTTATCTATTATGAAAAATACTGCTCACTATGATGGGTCTATGAAATTGTGACTGTTTTACTATATTTTGAGCTACGAATCTATGGTCTATGATAAGGATTAATGAAGAGTCTTGATATACATTATTTGAGGGTGTTACCAAGTATCTTTTGATGGCTTTACATTGATTTTTCTAGCATGATTTCACTCTTGATTTTCATTTTACACTAGCATTGTACACACTCTAAGTGTTTGATAAAATGTCAGATTATGATTTCTTAAGGAATTGAAGGTCCAAAGCATGAGATTGATATGCTTGATGTTACGATGATGGAAAGATCTTGTGCATATGATATATTCTATATAAAGTGTTGCATTACACCATACCCAATCCAAGGGGACTAAGAGCTGGAGTGACCTAATTGAAGGGTTTGTATCTTAAACACAAGGGTGATAGGTTAGATTGCCACTAACCTAGTTGAGGGGTTTGCACCTCACATACCAAGGTGATGGGTAAGAGCATCACCAACCTAGTTGAGTGGTTTGTACCTATCATACAAGGTAGATGGGTGAGATCATCAATAACCTAGTTGAGGGGTTTGTACCTCACACACCAGGGTGATAGGTGAGATCATGATCAACCTACCAAGGGGTTTGTACTTTGAAAATCTAACTTGGTATCTTCTACACATATGATATATTATATAAGCATGAGTTACTTAAACATATTTTACTTAAGCATTGTTCATACATTCCATATTATTATATTATGCCTATAGTTATGCATTTCAATTATGATACCTATGTCTTGTTGATTGCATCCTACATACTTGGTACATTCAAAAGTACTAATGCATACTCTTGCCTACATGATATCACCAAGTAGGAACTGGAGCCTAAGTTGATCATCCCCCTCCTCCATGTGGCTAATTCGGTGTACTCAAGTTAGTTGGTGAATCCTCCATTCTGGGGATGTTTATCTATGTTTCTATTATTATGTATTGAGACACTCTTCTTTATATTCTATTTGGACTATGAGGGTGAGCTCGGTTGCTTTGTCTTAGCCCTCGCTCTTATCTATGTAGTAGAGGTGCTTGTTGGATATGCTATGTATTTATGATATGAGCTTTGACTCTTTGTTTCTTGACTATGATGTAATTTTACCCCTATTCTTATTCTTTATGTCTTTTATATACTACCTCAACCAATGATTTGTATTGATAAGTCAAGAGGCTCTTTTGGGGTTCCTTCAGGTTCCCTATTCGTCATGTCATGTCTAGGCCCTAGACTTTGGTCCTGCCAACACCACTAGGGTGGTGGGGTGAGATCAACATCAACCTACCCAGGGGTTTATACTTTGGAAATCTAGCTTGGTCTCTTTTACACATATGATATCCTATATGAGCATGAGTTAGTTAAGCATGTTTTACTCGAGCATTGGTCATATATGCCATATTATTATGTGATGTTTGTTGCCTATTCTTATGAACTTTAACTATGATGCCTATATTTTATTGCATTTAATCCTACATACTTAGTATATTCAAATATACTAACGCATACTCTTTCATACATGATATAACTATGTAGGAACCGGTGCCCAAGTTGATCATCCTTCTTCTCCACGTGGCTAGTTCATTACTACTCAAGCTATCTGATAAGTCCTCCATATCGGGGATGTTTATCTATGTTTCTCTTATTATATATTGATCCACCTTTCTTTATGTTCTATTTAGACTATGAGAGTGAGCTCGATTGCTTTGTCTTGGCCCCCGCTCTTATCTATGTAGTAGAGGTGTATGTTGGACATGTTATGTAGCTATGATATCATCTTTGACTCTTTGTCTCTTAATTATGATGTTATGCAAGCTTTCTTATTAGCACCTTTGCCCCTATTCTTACTCTTGTGCATTTTATATGTTCTATGACCAATGATGTTTAATGATAAGTTAAAAGGCTTGTTTGGGGTTCCATTGGGTTCCCTATTCACTTTGTCATGCCTAGGTTGTACGCCTTAGTCGTGACAATATGGTTACCTAGGCCTACCACCCCCCGAGCTAGGGACCAAGGTACAAACCCCTCGATGTGGTTAATGAGGTACCAACCCCTCAATATAGTTATACGGGCCTACTACCCCCATACAAGGAAACCAAGGTACCAACCCCTTGATATGGTTATCGAGGCCTACAACCCAGGAGCTAGGCTTGGTAAACTCATAACACGATATTGAGAATACCATACACATATATTCATTTCATCATTATATAGTCATTCAACTCATAAGACATGCATTGGGCCTTCAATTCCTCAAGTAATCATAAATAGACATTTTATCAAAAAATTGTTGGGTATATAGTGCTAGTATAAAACCATGCAATTAATCAGTGTTAACATACTAGAAAATCTAATGTAAAACCATAAATAGGTAATTGTTAACACCTCTAAGCAATATTCAGCAAAATCCTTCATCAAAACTCACAATAGACCTTAGAGTCATAGCCCAAAACAAAGTAAAACAGTCACCATTTCATAAACCCCAACATAGTGTACAGTGAATTTCATAATAAATAAGACCCATGAATAAATGAACTTTAAATTATATAATTTTGAAGAAAAAGAAGCTTGGACATAATGGGTGAAAGGAACCCACGAAATAAACACACATACCTTATCCTTGGAGAATAGCTTGATGAAGATTGGAGATGGAGACTTGAAGTGTGAATGAGAATCTTGAGATTCGGATATATTTGAGACTTTAATTTAGGAGCTGAAATATTGGCTAAGTATTTGAATGAGTATTGGATAATGTTTTGAATGATATGAGGGTGAAATATGACTAAGAATGGGTATTTTCACGCATGGGAACACTTAGCCCCATGACCACAAAGTCTTGGACCAAGTTAGAAAACTGGACAAAATTTAAAACTATGGCGCGCCCTTGGCGCGTCGCGATAGGAACGCAAAAACCTCTCTGGAAATGGCAAAACATTTTGATATAGTTGCTCTTATATCAGGGTTAGGCCCATATTCCACTCAGTTTGACCCCCTGAACAAGAATATGAAATCAGATTTTCAATATCACACACAGATTTTGAGATATATGCAAATTACGATTCCAAGCACTTTTGAGGTACATTTTTGGGCTCTTTTGGGGGTTGTTTCAATATCTCCCCATTGAAAACATTAATCCCCAAATGTCAAAGAAACCTATATGAGAGATGAAAACATGAAAATTTCATCCCATATAAGAATGCAACAATGCACCTAAACATCATTTCAAAAATCTCAATATAAGAGTAAGATCATCATGAATTTGCCAATTTAGACAGGAATTTATCCATATGTCATGGGCTAAAACATAGACTTGAAATCACATAGGGGACTCATATTGACACCATAGGCTTGAGTGGAGTGGAAATGATAAGGATGTCTCTTTTCATGTCCATTTCGGCCTCCCAAGTAGCACTTTCAACTTGTTGATTCCTCTAAAGGACCTTAATAAAGCCACATCCTTCCTCAATCTCTTCACTTGTCTATCTGAAAAATTAATCGGAACCTTTTCATAAGTCAAATTATCTTCAACAACACCCACAACATCAAGAGCCACAATAGTATTAGGGTCTCCCACATATTTCCTCAACATGGATACATGAAAGACCGGATGAACCAATTCCATATCACCAGGCAATTCTAACTCATACTCTACCTTGCCAATTCTAATCATCACCCTATAAGGACCCATATATCTTGGGCTCAACTTTCCTTTATTACCAAACCAAACAATACCCTTCATGGGTGACACTCTCATATAAACCCAATCACCCACTTTGAATTCAAGATCTCTTCTCCTCTCATCGGCATAGGACTTTTGGAGACTTTGGGGTGTCTTCAACCTTTCACTAATCATCCTAACCTTCTCAAGAGCCTCCATAACTAGATTGGGTCCCAAAATAGCCACCTTGCTAATTTCAAACAACCCAAATGGTGATCTAGAATGCATACTATAAAGAGCCTCAAAAGGAGTAATACTGATACTAGAATGATAGCTATTGTTATAGGTAAACTCAATCAACGAAAGATGATCATCCCAACTACCCTTACGCTCTAATACAGAAACTCTAAGAATATCCTCAAGGGTTTGGATAGTCCTTTCATCTTGGCCATCCATTTGAGGGTGGAAGGTCATCCTAAGCTTAACCTTTGTACCAAGGTCCCTTTGGAAAGACCTGCAAAAATTTGAAGTAAATGGAGCTCCACAATTTGATATGATGGATAAAGAAACCCCGTGCAATCTCACCACATCATGGAGAGAGTGAGCCGATTTCGTCATCCCATCAACTATAACCTAAGTGGAATCAAAATGCTTCCTAGTCTTGGAAACCAAACTACAAAGTCCATATTAACCTCTTCCCACTTCCAAGTAGGAACTACTATGTCTTGGGTTAGGCTACCCGACCTTTGATGTTCGGCTTTGACTTGTAGACAACTATGTCAACTGGAGACAAATTTTATAATAGATTTCTTCATGCCTCCCCACCAATACACCTCTCTCATATCTCTATACATTGTAGTAGAATCAAGGAGAATAGAATAGGAAGAACCATGAGCCTCATCAAGAATTCCCTCTCTCAAGCCATCAATACAAGGCACACACAACCTCCCTTGGTATCTAAGTGCACCATCTCACCCTTAGGACAAAAATCTCCACCTACCCATCACTTACTAAGGCTTTCAATTCCAATAAAGAGGGATCAAGATCTTGTTTAGCTTTCACCTCCTCCACCAATGAAGATTTACAACCATCAACAACAACAACAACAACAACATTGTCTACCTCTTCCAACCTAACTATCAATCTAGCCAAACAATAGACCTCCCTAGCTATGTCCCTATCACCACCATCAACATGATCTAGGATATCTATGGACACCCCATTCAAAGCATCCGCTACCATATTAGCCTTACCCGGATGATAATACACACTCATATCATAGTCCTTAAGAAGTTCTAACCATCTCCTTTGCCTCAAGTTAAGATCTTTTTGAGTGAACACATATTGGAGACTCATATAACCAGTGAATACATCAACATGAACCCCATACAAGTAATGATGCCAAATCTTAAATGCAAATACCATGACGGTCAATTCAAGATCATGAGTAGGATAATTCTTTTCATGCACTTTGAATTACCTAGAAGCATAGGTGATCACCTTACCCTTTTGTATTAGATCACAACCCAAACCATCTATAGAAGAATCATAATACACAACAAATCTCTCTAGGCCTTCTGTTAGTGAAAATAGGAGTGAACGTAAGCTTATCATTCAATGTTTTGAAGCTCCTCTCACACTCATCGGTCTACAAAAACTTGGCCTTCTTTTGAGTCAATTTAGTCATGGGAGAAGCAATAGAAGAGAACTCATTCATAAATCTTTGATATTAACCCACTAAGCCCAAGAAGCTTCTAATATCCGACGGGGTCAATGGTCTAGGCCAATTTTTTATCACATCCGCCTTTTTAAGATCCACCTTAATACCATTCCCCGGCATAACATGACCTAGCAAGGTAACTTCTTTGAACCAAAATTTACACTTCTCATATTTAGCATACAACATCTCCTCCCTCAATCTTCATAACACTACCCTTAAATGACCTATATGCTCCTCCTCACTATGTGAATAGATAAAAATGTCATCAATGAATACCACAACAAATGAATCAAGGTAGGGTTTGAAGAGCCTATTCATAAAGTCCATGAAGATGGATGGTATATTGGTCAACCCAAAAGACATTACAACAAACCCATTATGACCATACCTAGTCCGGAAGGCCATCTTGGAAATACCACACTCCCCAACCTTCACTTCATGATAGCCAAACCAAAAATTAATCTTACAGAAATGGCTAGCCCCCTTGCAATTGGTCAAACAAGTCATCAATCCTTGGAAGACGATACCTATTCTTGATGGTGACCCTATTAAATTTCTGGTAGTCAATACACATTCTAAAGGACCCATCCTTCTTTTTCACAAACAACACCGATGCACCTCAACATGATTGGCTAGGCCTAATGAATCCCTTTGCCAATAATTCCCTCAATTGTTCCTTCAACTCCTTCAACTCTGTTGAGGCCATACAATAAGGGAGAATATAAATGGGTTATGTATCGGGAAGAAGATCTACACCAAAATCTATTTCCATTCGAGAGGAACATCAGGAATATCATTTGGCAAGACATAAAGGAACTTATTTACAATCGAAACTGACTCTATGGGAAGGACCTTGGACTCCACACCCCTAACCCTAATAAGATGGTAAAGATACCACTTAGATATCATCTTATGTGCTTTAATACAAGATATGAAGCTATCCTTGACCACCATATTTTAACTCTCCCACTCAAGGATGGATTCATTTGCAAATTGAAACTTGACCTTACAGGTTCTACAATTAAT
Source organism: Solanum sejunctum (assembly GCA_025642045.1). Classification (NCBI taxonomy): domain Eukaryota; kingdom Viridiplantae; phylum Streptophyta; class Magnoliopsida; order Solanales; family Solanaceae; genus Solanum; species Solanum sejunctum. The sequence continues at coordinate 9,952,979 of JAOTQJ010000099.1, read as the reverse complement.
AGAGGGACAGTATGCATACAACCAATCCATCATAAAAATGACATCAAAATCAATCATGTCTAACTCAATAAGATCACAAGGCAATATTTTATATAAGATGCAAATAGGACAATTTGTATAAACTTCCTAGCAACAATAGATGCACCGATGGGAATTGATACCTCATACCACGCACATAACAACTCGAGGTCAACATGAAACTTTTAAGCAACAAAGGGGGTAACAAAAGAAAGAGTGGCACCTAGATCAGTCAATGCACACACATCAAAATAAATAATTTTCAACATATTAATGACGACATCGGGAACCTCCTTAACCCTTGCCTCGCATGTAGAGCATAAAACCAATTGTGCCTTGGGGCACCATCTTGTCGGCCACCTCTCACGAAAGGAACCACATCAGCAACTTGTGGACTACCTCCTTACCCTTGTTGTAATTTTGAGAATAATCTCCCCAAAACCATAACAAGCACCAGTATTCCTTAAGCATGGGCCACCATGATCCTTACAACACTTCAGACACACATCAATAGGACCCACATCACCAATACCTTGGGCACTTGGAATGTCAATGGTAAACCTTCTATAGAGAGCATGAGAAGACCCTTGGCCATGATGAAACCAGCCATATTTTTGGCTTTGGAACTTACCCTTAAAATGGGCTCTCTTGTCCTCATGACCCCTTCTCTTCCTCAATTTCTCCTCTTCCATTTGTTTGGCATAGGTTATCATATATGACAAGTCCATGTCACTAATTCACATAGTGAATTGGTACTCCTCGCTAACTAAGTTGGAAACACCCATCACAAATTTGTTCACTCTAGATCTTAAGTCAACCACCAAATGTGTAGCATATTTTGAAAGTTGGTTGAATTTGAGGGCATACTCCCTCAAACTCGTTGACCCTTTTCTCAAATTCATAAATTCCACTACCTTAGCTTCCCCAAGTTCAAGGGAGAAGAACCGATTAAAGAAGGCTACCTTAAACTCCTCCCAAAGCACTACATAGTTGATTCACTTCTCTTACTTCCATCATTTGTATCATATTCATGCCAACCTTTTGAGTTGGTAGGCCGCTAACTCTGCCTTATCCTCCGACCTCACACCAATGATATCCATAATCTTATAAACCTCATCAATGAACTCTTGAGGGTCCTCACTCACCTTTGACTGATAGAATTTTAGGGGATTCATTCTCATAATGTCTCTCACCTGAGAAGTTGGTGTAGGAGCATGAGGGGCTTTGGGCCCTTGGTTGGCTTGATTAGCTACAACTTGTGCAAGCAAAGTGAGAGCATCCCGAAGCTCTCCAAGTGTGTAGGCTCTTCTCCCTCTTATGTTAGGCATGATCTAGCATAACAAAGGATATCATTAGGGGGAAGAACCTTACTTCAACTTCTATAGCACGACATAGAGTAAGAAGAAGGGAAATATTTCCTAAATGCCTCATAGCCTCTAGCTCATAGTGTGGTGACCAACACAACTATGAACAAGACTATAAACGACGCAATGTGTTGGACTCTAAGGATCTAATAATCTAGTGCTCTGATACCAAGTTTTTCAAAACCCAAGCCTAGGGCCTAGACATGAGATGACACAAGGAGAACCCGAAGGGACCCCAAGGAAGCCTCTTAGAACATCATTACATATACTAGGTTGCAAAATCAATAAATTAGCAACAAAAGAGTACAAATAGGGAAAATCGAGGCTTAGAGATATCATTCATATAATAACAACAAGATTCAAGAGAGATTCAATGCTCATAACATTACACATGACATATCTAACAATACCTCTAATACATAGATAAGAGTGGGGGCTAAGACAAGCAACAGAGCTTACCCTCATAGTTAATATTACATAAAAGAAGGGTAGTTTTAGAACATAGTAAGAGATCATAAGCAACATCCCCGATATAGAAGACTCACCTACAAGCTTGAGTGGAAGCATACTAGCCACATGGATAAAGATACTCAAGCGGGCTTCGGTTCCTACATGGTGATATCATATAAGCATAGAGTATGCGTTAGTATATTTGAGTGTACCAAGTATGTAGGATACAATGCAACAATAAGAAGAAATCATAGGTAAAGTGCATAATAATACTTAATAGATAGCATAATAGCAAGATGGCATGTAAGAATGATGCTTAAAGTAAAGTTATGCTTACAAAGAACATAATACATGTGTAGTAAGTGACCATCAATATAGAATATCCAAGGCCTACCATGTCCTTGGATAGGCAAATGAGCTACAAACCCCTCAAAATTGATAATGAGGTACCAACCCCTCAATATGGCTGCCTTGGCCTACAACCTCCGGAGCTAGGGACCAAGATCCAGACCCACCAATATGGATAATGAGGTACTAACCCCTAAATATGGTTGTACAGGCCTACTACACCCCGTACTAGGTAACCAAAGTACTAACCCCTCTATGTGGTTACCCGAGCCTACAACCCCCCGAGCTAGGATTGGTCAACTCACAACACTATAAAGAGAATGCCATATATATATATATATTCGTTTCATCATCATATGGTCATTCAACTCATAAGACATGCATTGCGTCTTCAAATCCTCAAGTAACCATAACTGGACATTTTATGAAACACTTGGCAAGTGTGTAGTGCTAGTGTAAAATCATGCAATTCATGAGTGTTATCATGCTAGAAGTTCCAATGTAAAACCATAAATAGATACTTGGTAATACCCTCAAGCAACATACATCAAAAACCTTCATAAAATATCACAATAGACCTTAGATTCGTAGTCCAAACCCTAGTAAAATAGTCACCATTTCATAAACCCCAACATAGTGTGCAGCTAATTACATAAAAAATAAGACCCATGAGTAAATAAACTTTAAATCATGTAATTGTTAAGGAAAGAAAACTTACGCATCGTGGGTGAAACGAACCCATGAAAGAAACTTACATAGCTTATCTTTGGAGAATAGCTTGATGAAGATTGGAGATGGAGACTTGAAACTTGAAACAGAACCTTGAGATCCAAAGGAGTTTGAGACTTGAATATAGGAGATGAAATATTGGCTAAGCGTTTGAATGAGTGTTATGGAATGTTTTGAATGATATGAAGGTAAAATATGGATAAGTAGGTATTTTCACGCAGAGTTGTCTTTCGAGTTAGATGGCATTCATCCAGTGTTTCATGTCTCAATGTTGAAGATATGCTAGTGAGATCCTAACTTGGTGATCCCTGTGGAGAGCATTGAAGTGAAGGACAGATTGACCTACGAAGAAATGTCTAAATCCTTAATCGTCAGATTCATAAATTAAGAACTAAAGAGATATCCTCAGTCAAAGTCCTATGGAGGAATCAATTCATTGAGGAAGAGACGAAAGCAAAATATCTACATTTATTCATGCCAAATAATGAGAATGTTGAAGGTAATTTCCTTACCCTTTACTAAATTGATTGTCTATTCTTGATTCCAAATAGAGATAGTTGATGGTAATAAGGAGTCAAAAGATTGATTGCTAGAAGTGAATGTTGATATGAGTTCTAACTCTAACTGTACCTTGATATCCACTATTACTCATCATTCGGGGACAAATGATCCCAAGGGGGAGATGATGTAACACCTGCTAAAATTACCAAAATGATCACAGAATAGAAGCATGCATGTAACGCCTCTTCCCATGCTCCATTTGGAAATCCAAGATCAAATTTGCTGTCACAACCCAAGCCTAAGGCCTAGACATGACATGGTGAATGGGGAACCTGAAAGAACCCTAATAAGGCCTCATAACTCATCATACATATCATTAGTCGCAAAAGTATGTAAAAGACATCAAACAAGCATAAAGGGGCAAAGGGGCTAAGGAATAGCCTACCAGAACATCAACATCAAGACAAGGAGTCATAGTTTATATCTGAATTACACAACTTGTCAAACAACACCTCTAAATACATAGATAGAGTGGGGACCAAGACAAAGTAATCGAGCTCACCCTCATAGTCAAAATAGAATATAAGAAAGTGTCTCAACACATAGATAATAGCAATCATAGACTAAGGACCTCAAAATGGATGACTCACCAACAAGCTTAGAATAGCACCAACTAGCCACATGGATAGGGACGATGATCAACTTGACCAATGGTTCCTACATGGTGATATCATGTAGGCAAGAGTATGCATTAGTACGTTTGAATAAACTAAGTATGTGGTATGCCATGTAATAAGATATAAGTTTCATAATCAACATCCATAACAATAGACAATAGGCATGATATAGCAACATAACATGTATGATCAATGCATGAATAAAACATGCTTAAGTAACCCATGCTCATATAGGATATCATATCTGTAGACTAGACCAAACTAATTTTCAAAGTACGAACCCCTTAGTAGGTTAGTGATGTTGCCGCCCCATCACTTAGGTAGATGAGTACTAACCCTCATCTAGGTTGGTGATAATATTACCCCATCACCATGGTGGAGAAGTACAAACCCTTCCCAAGTTTGAAGAGTACAAACCCCTATCTAGTTTAGTGATAATGCCGCCCCACCACCAGGTGGAGAAGTATAAACCCTTTACTAGGTTATCCAGGTACTCCAACCCCCTAGATTGGGCATGGTCGATTCTATACTTTATATAGGATTTATCATATGCTCTAGTGAAACACTTTATATAGGAATAATCATATACATAAGCACATTTCATCAACACTACATCATTCATATAATATCCCATGCTTTGGACATTCATTTTCTCAAGAAACTATAACCGGACATTTTATCAAATACCTTAGGGTGTGTAGTGGGGGTAAAAAACTATGCAATTTGGAGATGAAATCATGCAAGAAAATCTATAGTAAAACCATCAATCAACACCTTTCAACACCCCCAAGATATTCATATCAAAATCCCTCATCAAATCCAATATTAGATCCAAGATTTAGAGATGAAAACATGCTAAAACAATCATACTTTCGTGAACAAAATCACTACACAGTAAATTTCTCAATATATAAGACCCACATGTATAATCAACTTTAAATCGTGTAATATTAGTACAAAGGGGGCATAGGCACTATGGGTGTAAGGATCCAATGGTTCAACACCACATACCTTAGCTTAGGATGAACTTGGTGAAAATTGAAGATACAGACTTAAAGCTTGGAGGAGAACCTTGAAGGGGAACCTTAGCTTGGGATGCGGGTTTGGGACTTGAGTTTGGGGAGTGAAAATATGACTAAGTTTTTGAGTTAGTATTTGAAAATGTTTAGGATGATATAAGGGTGAAATATGACTAAGTATGGCAAAAACATGTATGGGAGATTTTAGGACAAAGACTTTAAGTCTTTGACCAAAGCTGAAAAACAAAGTTCCAAAATACAGAGGGGTGCATCGCAAGGGGGACGCGAAAACCCCTCTCAAAATTGATTTTTGAAATTTTGGAATTATTAAATCTTTACTCTTAAAGTAGGGTTAGACCCTTTTCCCCTTAATTTGGACACCTTGAACAAGAATCCAAAGTCAAACTTTTGAAATCGCAAATGGATTTTGAGATATATGAAATTTAAAATTTTGAGCATTTCGAGGCATGTTTTGGGGCACTTTTTGGGGTCCTTACAGTATCTCCCCCTTGGGGACATTCGTCCAGGAATGTAAAAGAGGCATACAAGCCAAGAGTTATCATGAACAAATGAGCCCTAACAAGAAAGCAACATAACATGCAAAGCATTATTTTCAAAATCTCAACATAAGTGTAAAATCAATATAAGTTTACCCACTTAAACATGAATGCATATGAATGACATAGGGGCTGAAATGTAAGACTTGAAATCACATAAAGGACTTAGGGTTAGTACGTTAGGATTGAGTGGAGTGAAAAATATGAGGATATCGCTTTTGCATGTCCGCTTCAGCTTCCCATGTAGTACTATTGAATAGTTATTTTCTCCAAAGGACCTTGACGGATGCCACCTCTTTGTTCCTCAATCTCTTTACTTTCCTATCTAAGATCTGAACTGGGACCTCCTCATAGGTCAAGTTATCACCCACAACACCCACAACATCAAGAGGCATAATGGCATTAGGATCACCAACACATTTTCTCAACATAGAGATATGGAACACTGAATGAACCAAATTCATTTCACTAAGCAACTTCAACTCATAAGCTACCTTGCCAACCCTCTCTATCACCTCATAAGGACCAACATACCTTGGGCTAAACTTCTCTTTTTTACCAAAATAGACCACACATTCACTAGAGAAACCTTCAAATAGACCCAATCACCCACTTAGAACTCTAGGTCTTTCCTCCTTATCAAAATAGGATTTTTGACAACTTTAGGCTAATCTCAGCCTTTACCTAAACATCTTAACCTTCTCAAGTGCCTTCATAACTAGATTCAGTTCCAATAAATACACCTCTCCAACCTCAAACCAACCCACCGATGATCTACAACATCTCCCGAAAAGAGCCTCAAAAGGAGCCATACTGATGTTTTAGGCAAACTCAATCAATGGAAGATGGTCATCCCAACTACCTTTAATCTCCAAGACACAAGCCCTAAGCATATCCTCAAGTGTTTGAATTGTCCTTTTGGCTTGGCCATCTATTTGAGGGTGGAAGGTCATACCAAGGTGAACTCTTGTACCAAGACCCATTTGGAAAGACTTCCAAAAGTGTGAAGTGAATTGTGAACCACAATCCGATATAATGAACAAAAGAATCCCATGCAACCTCACTAAATCATGGATGTACAACCTTGCATACTCTTCAGCCCCATATGTGGTTGTAATCGGTATAAAGTGAGCCAACTTCATCATCCTATCAACCACCACCTATATAGAATTAAAATATTTTCTAGCTTCGGGCAACCCAACCACAAAATCCATATTAATTACCTCCCACTTCCAAGTGGGAATCTCTGTGTCATGGACTAGGCCACCCAACCTTTGATGTTCAGCTTTGACTTATTAACAACTTTGGCAACTAAAAACAAATTTAGCAATGTCCCTCTTCATGACTCCCTACCAATAAACTTCCCTCAAGTCTTTATACATTTTGGTGGAACTGGGGTGGATAAAGTAAGAAGAATTGAGGGCCTCATGAAGAATTCTTTCCCTCAAAACCATCAACATATGGAACACGCAACCTATCTTGGTACCTAAGGGCACTATCTCCCCCTTGGGAGAAAACCTCTACTTTGCCCTCTTTCACGAGGACCTTCAATTCAAGTAAGGAGGAGTCAAGATTTGGTTTGGCTATGACCTCATAAACCAAGGAAAACTTGGACCCACTAATAACCATAACACCATCATCACTAACCTCTTCCAACCTAACCCCCAATCTAGCCAACCTATGCACCTCCTTAGTCATCTTTCTATCACCACCATCCACATGAGCTAGCCTACCAATGGATACCCGACTCAAAGCATCCGCCACCACATTTACCGTACCTGGATGATAATGCACACTCATGTCATAATATTAGAGAAGTTCCAGCCACCTTCTTTGCCTCAATTTGAGATATTTTTGACTGAAGACATATTGAAGACTCTTATGATCAGTGAAGACATCAACATGCACCTCATACAAATAATGACACCAAACTTTTAATGCAAACACCATGGAAGTCAATTCAATATCATGGGTAGGCTATTTTCATGCACTTTGAGTTGCCTAGAAGAATAGGTTATGACCTTACCATTTTGCATAAGCAGATAACCCAAACCAAACCTAGATGCATCACAATACACGACAAAACCCTTAAGCCCATCCGGTAGTGACAATATAGGAGCGAAAACAAGTCTATGTTTCAATGTTTGGAAGCTTTCCTCACATTCATCAGTTAACACAAACTTAACCTTCTTTTGAGTCAATTTTGTCGTAGGCGAAGCAATGGAGGACAATTTTGTAGTAACCTGAAAGGCCCAACAACCTCCTAATATCTGATAGGGTCAATGGTCTAGGCTAATTCCTAATCACATCAATTTTCTTAAGATCCACTTTTATACCATCCCCCCAACATACATAACCCAAAAATGCAACCTCCTTTAATAAAAATTCACATTTTTTATATTAAGCATACAATTTCTCTTCCTATAATCTTTGGAACACAACCCTCATATACCCCATATGCTCCTCCCTACTTTGTGAATAGATCAAAATATCATCAATGAAGACACAACAAAGGAATCGAGGCAGGGTTTGAAGACCCTATTCATTAAGTCCATGAAGATGCTAGTGTACTTGTTAACCCAAAAGACATCACCACGAATTCATAATACCCATATCTAGAAAAGCCATCTTGGGAATATCATACTCCCTCACCTTCACTTGGTGATACTCGAACCTAAGATTATCTTAGAGAAAAAGCTATCCCTTTGCAATTGGTCAAATAAGTCATCAATCCTTGGAAGAGGATACCTATTCTTTATAGTGACCCTATTGAGTTGTCAGTAGTCAATTTCACATTCCAAGTGACCCATCCTCCTTCTTTATGAAAAACACTAGTGCACCCTAAGATGATTGGCGAGGCCTAATAAATCCCTTATCCAATAAATCCTTCAATTGGTCCTTTAACTCATTTAACTCTGCGGGTGTCATGCGATAAAGGGGGATGGAAATAGGTTAAGTGTCGTGAAGGAGACTATGCTAAAATCTATCTCCCTTTCGAGAAGGACACCAGGAAGGTCATTTAGCAAGATATTAGGAAACTCATTTACAACTAGAACCGACTCTATGGAAGGGACTTTGGACTCCACATCTTTGACTCTCATTAGATGATACATACACCCTTTGGAAATCAACTTATAGGCTTTAATGCAGGAAATGAATCTACCTTTTACCACCACATCATGACTTTTCCACTCAAGGACGGGTTTATTTGGAAAGTGAAACTTGAACCTATCAGTTGTACAATCAATAGAAGCATAGTATGCATGCAACCAATTCATCCCAAGGATAACATCAAAATCAACCATATCTAAATCAACAAGATCACAAGGTAAGATTTTATGAAAGATGTAAATTGGACAATTTCTATAATCTTTCTTAGCAATAATTGATGCACCTATAGGAGTAGACACGCCATAAGACTCATGCAACGACTCTGACTCAACATGGAACTTTCTAGCAACCAAGGGGGTAACAAAGATAAAGGTGGCACCTGGATCAATTAAAGCATATACATCAAGATCAAAGATTTTCAATTACTGGTAACAACGTAGGGAACCTCACCAACTCCTTGCCTCTCATGTAGAGCATAAAACTGATTATGCCTTGGGGCACCACCTTGAGAGCCACCTTTACCCAATGGAACCATATTTGCACCCTAGCCCTTACCATGGCTTCTTGGATAATCTACCTTCTTGTAACCAAGATCCTCACATTCAAAGCATGCATTAGACCCCTTCAAACATGGACCTCCATGCTTCCTTCCACATTTAGGGAATATCTCTATAGGAGCTACTCCACCCATATTTTAAATCCTAGGGAAGTCATTGGCAGATCCCCAATTAGTAGTATGGGAAGACCCTTGGCCTTGGGGAAATATAGCACCCCTTTGGAACTTACCCCCAAACTGAGCCCTCTTGGCCTCATGGCCCCTCCTCTTTCTCTAATTCTCTTCTTCCATTTGCTTAGCATAGGTCATCAATCAAGGTAAGTCCATATCGCTAATAAGCAAAGTGAACCAACATTCTTCAGTTACCAAGTCGAAAACCCCCATAACAGGCTTATTCATCCTTGACCTAGGATCGGCCACCAAGTGAGGAGCATACTTTGAAAGTTGATTAAATTTGAGGGAATACTCCCTCACACTCATATCACCTTGTTTCAAGTTCATAAATTCAACCAACTTTTCTTCCCTAAGTTCAAGAGATATGAATTGATTAACGAAGGCCGATTTGAATTCCTCCCAAAGCACCACATAGCCATTACCCTTCTCACCCTTTCATTGAACAAACCAAATTTGAGCTACCCCCTTGAGTTTGTACGTCGCCAACTCTACCTTTTCATTTGGTGTAATATCCATGATAGATAATATTTTGTAGATTTCATTGATAAATTCTTGTGGATCTTCATCCATCTTTGACCCATGGAAAATTGGAGGAATCATCCTTATGAAGTCCCTTACCCTAGCTCTCGGGGCAGCTTGGGCCCCTTGTGGGACTTGGTTGGCCACCACTTGGGCAAGTATAGTAAGGGCATGCCTGAATTCACTATTGGTAGATTGCTCCTTTGGAGTTTAGGCCTGTCTTCCTCTAGTATTCGGCATGATCTAGCATAGCAAAGAACAATTATTAGGGGAAAATACTTACCACTACTCTATAGCACAACTTAGGACATAAAGAAAGAAAACATTTCCTACAATCTCTCATAGCCTCATATCTATAGTCATAGTGCACTTCACAATAATGAATAGGACTCTAATCAACGTAGTGTGTCAAACTCCGAGGATCTATCAACCTAGTGCTCTGATACCATCTTTGTCACAACCCAAACCTCGGGTCTAGACATGACCGGCGAAGGGGGAAACCGAAGGAACCCCAAAAAAGTCTCATAGCATATCATTAGATATCCTTGGTTGTAGAATAATTAAATGACATTTGAAGAATAGGAACAAGGGAAAAAGGGGATAAGGGAGGACTTGTCATAACATAGATTCCAAGAGATATTATAATCAACTCATGGCATAAATACATAGCTCTATCCAACGCCACCTCTACTACATAGATAATGGCGGGGTCCAAGACATACAACTGGGCTCACCCTCATAGTCATAGGTAAATAATAAGTAAAGATAATCTTAATACATAGTTAATAGCAATATAGACTAAGGTCCCCGAAATGGAGGACTCACCAACAAGCTTGGAGTAGCACCACCTAACCATATAGAGAAGGAGGATCAACTCGGGCACCGATTCCTATATGGTGACATCATATAGGAAAAAGTATGCATTAGTACATTTGAATGTACTAAGTGTGTGAAATGCAATGAAACAAGGAATAGGCATCATAACCTAAAGGTATATCAATAGACAATAGGCATAATATAGTAATATGGCATGTATGATCAATGCTAGAGTAAAATATGCTTAAGTAAATCATGTTGGTATAAAATATCATATGTGAAGAAGAGACCAAACTAGCTTTCTAACCTTGGTTGGTTGATGATGGTCACACCCCAATCATCCTAGGTGGTGTGAGGTATAAACCCCTCACATGGTTGATGTTGGTCATATCCCAATCATCCTAGGTGGTGAGGTATAAACCTCTCACATAGTTGATGTGTACGAACCCCCAACTCAGTTGATGATAGTCACACCCAAATCATCCTAGGTGGTAAAATATAAGCCCCACACATGGTTACCCGGGCTCTTATCCCCCCGGATTGGGCATGGTCTAGTGCAACACTTTATATAGGATTCATCATAAGCTCTACTCCAACACCTTATGTTGGAATAATCATGTATATAATCTCATTTCATCATCATAATATTATTCATATCATATCTCATGCTTTGGACTTTCAATTCCTCAAGAAAGCATGACCGGACGTTATATCAAACACCTTGGGGTGTGTAATGGGGGTAAAAGGGCATGCCATTTAGAGATAAAATCATGCAGAAAAATTAGTGGTAAATCCTTAAATTGATACCTTGCAACATCCCCAAGATATTCATATCAAAACCCCTCATCAATTCCAACATTAAATCCAAGATTTGAAGTGTAAAACATGCTAAAACAACCATAATTTCATGAACTAAAGTCATTGTGCAGTAAATTTCTCAATATACAAGACCCACATGTAAATTCAACTTTAAATCATGCAATATTAATCAAAATAGGGTTTAGTCACCATAGGTGGAAGGACCCAATGGTTCAACACCACATACCTTAGGTCTAGAGTTGCTTGGAATTGAGATTGGGAAGCATGGAGGCTAGGAAATGATCTTGGAATCCAATCTTGTTCTTAGGTTTCCTTGGAATTGAATTGGAGCTTGATAGAGACTCTTGAGAGGATTTGAGAGTGTTTGAGATTATAGTAATGAAATTGGGTCCTTAAGATTAGAGTTTAGGTCTTCTAGGAATGTTAAAATAGCCTAAAGTAAAAAAAGGGTCATTAGGATAATTAGCATTTATGAAAATACCATTAGTGAATGGATGAAAAAATGGCAATGTGTTGTCTCACTAGAGACTTCACTAGTTGTGTGGCATTCCACGAGTCATGTGGAATGGCAGTGTGAAGTGCCTTAGTGAAAAAAAGGGAAGTTGGGAAACTTGGAAAAATTATCGTTTCGTCACTTTGACGACTACTTTCATGAACCATATAGTGTTACATGGCCATGTACTAGTCCATCCCACCTCATTTAGACAAGAAAATGTTTTTAGCCACCACACACCCAGGTGATATGGACCGTACCCCTTCACATGAGCCTTACAAGACCACACTTCCAGTATGGGTGCCATGGGACTTCACTACACGGGAGGGTCTCACAAAAATAGTCATAACTCCTTCATCCGACATAGAAATGAGGTGAAAAATGTGTGTTGCAAAGCTAACTCAATGGGATTTTATTTTACATGTCGTGTGCCACCCAATTCTAAATATGCTAAGAGTTATGCTAGTTTAAAGTTGACCCTTATATGAAATAACATCCAAAACTCAACTTAGAGGTAAGTCTTGAACTCATTTATGTACTAGGAGTCTCCAACGAATCTATTACACCCCAACCTAACAAAATTAGGCTTGAAACATTGATACATAAGAGCATAAAGTTATAGGGTGTCACACAAGAAGGAAAAACCGATTATGGAAGGTCGTTTTGAACTCCTCCTAAAGCACCAAATTATCAACCCCCTTATCACCCTTCCATTGCTCTTACCTAATTTAGGCTACAAATTTGAGTTGGTACATCACCAACTCTGCCTTTTCATTTGGACCAACACTCATGATATTCAAGATTTTGTTGCCTCATCAATGAACTCTTATTGGTCTTCATCCACCTTTGACCCATAGAAAATCAGAGGATTCATCCTCATGAAGTCTCTTACCATAGCTCTCGGGGGAGCAGCATGAGGGACTTGGGCCCCTTGTTGGACTTTGTTAGCCACCACTTGGGCAAGCATAGTAAGAGAATCTCGAAGCTCACTATTAGTAGGTTGCTCCTTGGGAGTTTGGGCCTGCCTTCCTCTAGTGTTTTGCATGATCTAGCATAGCAAAGAACAATCATTAAGGGGAAGACTCACCACAACTCTATAGCATGACTTAGAACATGAAGAAGGGAAACATTTCCTAGAACTCCTCATAGCGTCATATTCATAGTCATGAACGCTTCACAACCATGAATAGGAATCTAATCAATGCAGAGCATTGGACTTTGAGGATCTATCAACCTAGTGCTCTGATACAAAGTTTGTCATGACCCAAGCCAAGAGCCTAGACGTGACACGACGAATGGGGAACCTAAGGAAACCCCAATCAAGCCTTTCAACTTATCATTACAAATTATTGATCACGGAAGTATGTAAAAGACATAAAACAAGCATAAAGGGGAAAAGGAGCTAAGGGATAGCTCGCCAAATCATCAATTCAAGACAAGGAGTCATAGTTCATATCTTAATTATACAACTTGTCCAATAACAACTCCAAAATACATAGATAGAGCGGGGCCAAGACAAAGTAACCAGGTTTACCCTCACAGTCAAAATAGAACACAAGAAAGTGTCCCAATACATAGATACTAACAATCATAGACTAAGGTCCTTGAAATGGAGGACTCACCAACAAGCTTGGAATAGTACCAACTAGCCACGTGGAGGGGCAGAATGATCAACTTGAGCACCGATTTCTACATGGTGATATCATGTAGGAAAGAGTATATGTTAGTACATTTGAATGTACTAAGCATGTGGGATGCCATGCAACAAGAGATAAGTTTCATAATCAACATACATAACAGTAGACAATAAGAATGATATAGCAACATGACATGTATAATCAATGCATAAGTAAAATATGATTAAGTAACTCATGCTCATATAGGATATCATTTGTATAAAATACACCAAACTAAATTTTCAAAGTATGAACCCCTTGGTAGGTTAGTGATGTTGTCACCCCATCACTTAGGTGGATAAGTACTAACCCTTATATAGGTTGGTGATAATGCCATCCCATCACCATAGTGGAGAAGTACAAACCATTCCCTAGGTTTATGAGTACAAACCTCCATCTAAGTTAGTGATGATGTCGCCCCATCAGCAGGTGGAGAAGTACAAACCCTTCACTAGGTTATCCGGGTGCTCAAACCCCCCGGATTGGGCATGACTGATTCTACACTTTATATAGGATTCATCATATGCTATAGTGCAACACTTCATATAGGAATAATTATATACATAAGCTCATTTCATCAAAACTACATCATTCATATCATGTCCTATGCTTTGGACCTTTATTTCCTCAATAAACCATAATCGGACATTTTGTCAAACACCTTGGGTATGTGTAGTGGGGGTAAAAGACCATGCAATTTGGAGATAAAATCATGCAAGAAAATCTATAGTAAAACCATCAATTAACACCTTGCAACACCCCCAAGTCATTCACATCAAAACCCCTCATCAGATCTAATATAAGATCCAAGATTTAGAGGTCAAAGCATGCTAAAACAACCATACTTTCATGAACTAAAATCACTCTGCAGTAAATTTCTCTATATACATGGTCCACATACAAAATCAACTTTAATCATGCAATATTAGTAAAAAGGAGGCTTAGGCACCATGAGTGGAAGGACCCAATGGTTCAACACCACATACCTTACCTTAGAATGAACTTGGTGAAGATTGGAGATGGAGGCTTGAAGATTGAACAAGAACCTTAAAGGAGAACCTTATCTTGGAATGAGGGCTTGGGACTTGAGTTTGGGGAGTGAAAATATAACTAAGTGTTTGAGTTAGTATTGGGAAATGTTTAGGATGATATAAGGGTGAAATATGACTAAGTATGGGTAAAAACTTGTATGGGAGCTTTTCGGCCCAAGACTTAAGTCTTGGGACGAAGCTGGAAAACAGAGTTCCGAAATACATAGGGGCATGTCACGAGGGGGATGTGAAAACCCCTCTAGAAATTGATTTTTGAAATTTCATAATTGCTAAATCTTTGCTCTTAAATCAGAGTTCGACCCTTTACTCCCTAATTTGTACCCCCTAAATAAGAATCCGAAGTTAGATTTTCAAAATGACAAACATATTTTAAGATTTATTGAATTAAAATGTTGGTATTCTGAGGCACGTTTATGGCACTTTTTGGGGTCGTTACATTTACAATCAGCACAAAAAATTGAGTGAAAAAATAGACTCGATTAATTTTTAGTACAACCAGATTGAACAATAATTTTTCAATCCAAAATGAATTATAATGACAGTGTGCGACAGAGGCACGTCACGCCTATGTAATGGACCTATACTTAATTTTTTAAAAGTTTTTCAACAGAGATTGGAAAACTCATTTGGAAAATTTCTGGAGAGAAATACATGAGCTCAATGCGGACCCACTTTCTTGTAGTATAAATTTTTTCTGAAAAGTTATGAGGAGCATTCCAAATAATTCTCAACCCCTTCTAAACTCAAAACACGATCAAATTAGGTCATGTGATTTATAAATAGGATCTTATTCTAAGTCTTTTTCTAAGTATTTGAAACACTAGTGAAGAGGGAAGCTAATATTGAAGAATTTGAAGGAGATTCTTGAAGGTGATTGTTGATAGCTTCATCCCATATATGTAAGGCTAAACTAAAAGCATAAGATTGTTCTCTCATGTTCCCCATAGATGGTCTTAGAAGAGCGTTGAAAGTTCATGAGTCTACATACATTATTCTTGATTATTTTCTTAGAAAACTATGTTCATTACATGTATTTTCATATGTTGATGATCATCATAAATTTATTTTCTTGAATTGAATACTTTTTATGAGATATTGTATAAACCCTATATATTAACTTTTGGAAGCATGCATGAATAAAGGTAAGGATTGAGTCTAGAGTCTTGATTGAGAATGTCGATTGTGATTGTGATTGAGATGTGAGAATGATGATGAATTGATAGAACTTGATAGTCCTATGAGTCTTTCCAAATAAACTCTAATGAATTATAGTTGTTCCCTAAAGATTGTTCTAATTCTTAAGCTATTGATTGAGATATTATTTGATGAGATGATTAGAGTCTCTATGAGACTGATTGAAATATAGTGCCTCTATGAGGCTGATTGAGATGATTTGATTGAGATAGTTTGATTGAGATAGTTTGATTTAATGGATTGTTTTATAAGCATTGAGTCATGGGAGAAGTATCGAGCATCGAAAGAGTAAGATTTAATTCAACTCGCACTAGTCAAACTATGTAGCCAAGCGTAGGTAAGGATTAGGACCATCACATCACATAATATTAAGGTTCCCTCTGATTAGAAGTCCCTGAAATCAATAAAGGAATTATAGACTATTATCTCTATTTGGACTTGTCTGTTGTGGTTTTGATTCATTCCCTACCTGGAAAGTACGAAATGACTGTGGTAATATCAGTAAGATTTTTGTACAAAATCACTGGCTCATAAGTGATTGTTGTCGAATAAAAGAAACTCCCAAAAAGTTCACACCTTGAGTACTATGAGTCGAGATGAGATGAGTCCCTCTAAGATGAGTCTGATTTGACATTTTGATTAGTTTGATAGGTTAGAAGGGTCATTTGTCTACTCCTTATTCTTACTTTAGATAGACATTTGACATGTTAATTTGTCATTATCCTTGCTGTTGAGTGATGTTTCATATGATTCTACCTATTTCGGTTTCACTCAGTTATTTTACATATTATATATTCCACATATTGATTCCATTCAATGTTGTATCATTTTATGATGCAGATACAAGGATTAGAGATCATCAACAGACGCATCATTGAGGTCTTTGGACGTTTAACTGATTAATTAGCCTCCCCTACTTCGGAGGGTTCATTACTTTTATTTTCATCATGCTTTAGAATTAGACTTACTTAGATTTATTTTGATTGAGATAGCTATAGGTTTGTTATTGACAGCACCTGATAGTACTAATGGTTTCATAGACCAGAGTTGAATGCTTATATAAGACTTATTGAGCTAGTTTCTTTATACTAGCCCTTTTAGTTATAATATTATTTTAAAACTAGATGAGAAGTGCTTATTTACTTCCTTTTATCTTCCGTTGATTAGTAGAGTGTATTAATTGAATGGATGTGATGAGGCCAAGTGGTTCGCTTGGAGACTAGTAATAGTCTCGAGGTGTCGGTCACGTCTAGGGTACCCTCCCAAGGCGTGACAATATTCCTCTGCTAATGGGTCATCATAGTATCATGATCATAACTACGTGGGAACTCACATTCTTTTATTCTTTCATTCTTGACTTCAATGAGTTTAATTTAGTCCCAAGTAGTATATTGAGAGTATGGTCATGACATTGATAAACTTCTACACCATAATATCATAAAGAAGACTTTGCAATAATATATGGCTTTCATATCATTTTAACAAATTTTAGAACATATTTAATATACCCCATCACATTCATGAGCTAGCATACATATAATGAAACCTTTTCCTCATTCATACGAAACTTTTCATAAGTCAATAATAAACATAGAATGTCTCATAAGCCTTCATTCCTCATTATTTAGACATCATACTTCAATACATATAGTGAACATCATCAATTTAAATCATTCTTAAACAACCATAATAATCGTACATATCATCTTTCAAAAACATAGACATGGAAACATGAAATTCATCCCATATAATCCTCAACTTCATAGTATCTCATGATATCACAACATTTATAGTTTTGAATATCATAAACTAGCTCATCAAACCATCACATCATAATATCAAATAAAGGACTTCATATCATTCAAAACATTTATAACATTCTCATGAACTCATAGCATGCTTAATTTCCCTTTAACATTAACAGCGTTCATAATCACATATCCTGTCATAAAGTCTTTATCACGTAAGAGATTTGTCACATAACTTAGTCAAATACATGGTGGGTATACATATTTAAGCTTTAAATCATGCAGTTCAAAAGTATAAAAGCATGAGAGGAGTAAAAATAAAGTCATTTAAGAATCATTCAAAACAACCCACCAACATACTTGCAAAACCCTAATTTGGGTGTCATGAAAACTGTTCAAAAATTTATAATATTTTCAAATCTTTCAAGATGTCATAGCTTACAAAGTTTTAATGTAATAAGCATATCATAATCTTAATCATTAGTACGAGCCCATGCATTAATAAATCAATGACCAATAATTTCCTATATATTTCAGATAATGGAGTGATAAAGAAAATACCTATAAATAATTACTCATTAGAATTAAAAAATTTGACAAAAATAGTTTTGGGGATCCATGGATGGAAGACCCACATACCTTATACTTAAGATTTTCTTGAAAGTAAATTGAAGAACACTTGGGCTTCACTTGCGTTCTTGAAATCCAACAAGAGTTCTTGAAAATGCTTGGATTGAATGGAAGTTTTAAGAAGATTGGAGAGGATTTTTTAGAGTATTTCTTTGAGTTCTAGGGTATAATAACCTTCAAGCTGCCTCTACCTTCCAGCTTTTGTGAACTGGTAAAGAAGTTAATAGATTACAGTTCGGCCTTGAACATCGCGTAGGTGTACTATTCAAAGAAATAACCTCTACATTTAAATGGGGACTTTTTCGAACAGGAGTTCTTATTCCCATCTCGAAAAATAGTGATGGAGTAGGCAAAACTAATGAATTAAAAATATAACTAAATAAGATTAACCAATGCATAGAGAAATAGCACCAAAAAAAATCCAGGCAGAAGAGACGATAAAGAGAAAGGAGAAAAATGTGAGGGAATATGGAAGGTTCATTCTTTCATTGGAATATTCAAAAAGCTAAAACGAAAAATTTAAAAAAGAAAATTACATGTCAGCCAACTTGAGAAAATTAAAAGTGTGTCATGTGTTATCAATATCAATTAATAAATACACCATTCTTTGAAAAGAGAAATTGCGTACTTTCGTACACATCACACACAATTAAAAGGGAACAAAAATATAGTCTTTTTAATTAAAAAAATAAAAATATTAAAAAGAGTATGAAAACAATGTAGATAAAAAACCTATAGTTATAAATATTTTTGGATGTTGACATGGTCTGTAATTTGACCTCTTAAAGTGTATAGTTTGACAATTTTTCCTGGAAAAAAAATCCTCAAGAAGATATTAAAGGCAAACAACACTTTGATTAACTCTTGAAAGTATCACGTGCAAATTTTAGCTCTCTAATCACCAATCTTAAACTTAGCATTGTCATCATTTCAGTAATGTTTTTCCAGGGACTATGCAAGCTATGGCCAGTGGTCAGCCTCCACCAAAGAAAGGCCTTCCTTGCGACACCACTTGGGTGTGGGGAAAAGCCTGAAGTTAAACCAATACCTTTGAAACTCATCTCTTTATATTCATGGGGATCCTCAGATTATCTATGTTAGAACCTATAAGTTAGAACCCGTAGGTCCTTAATTGGTTCAATTTGGTAAAGTTTGGGACCAAATGTAAACTTCTTCTAGAGTGTAGTCTTTAAGATTTAAATTGTTAGTGGGGCCATATGTTGTGGTTCTTTTTGATTGGTTCAAGTGGAGACTAGATTGCCCATATATAAGTATATATCTTGTGTGTAAGAAAAGAGTTCCTACACTTAGAAAAAAGAGAGAGAGAAACCAAGAAAAGCCTTAGCAACCTTCTCGGGTTGCTACAGTAAAAAAATTTATTTTTTTTTATCTTTTAGTTATTTGACACTTCAAGCTTGGTATATTGGGTCTCCTAAGTGGCGTGGTGGCGTTATTTGGTCAAGAAAGCGCTTGGTTTGATGGATATGAAGACTTGGGTCTAGTAAGAGGCTTGAAAGGTATGTTAACTTCTAGCTTCATTTATGTAAATTAAAGCTTGTGGGTGTGTTAGGGGTGTGTTAAATTGA
>JAOTQJ010000099.1:9882430-9929155 GCA_025642045.1 Solanum sejunctum | reverse complement strand
TTCCCAAGATGTCCTTTTAGATTAGATATGGACATTATGAATTTGTGCTTATATGTTTTGGCTTGACCAGTGCACTAGCCATATTCATGAACCTAATGAATGGGGTCTTCAAACCTTACCTTTATTCCTTTCTTGTGGTCTTCATTGATGATATTTTAATCTATTCACATAGTAGGGAGGAGCATATGAGTCATTTAAGGTTTGTGCTTCAAAAGTTGATGGAGGAGAAATTTTATGCTAAGTATGAAATTTTGTTGAAGGAGGTTGCTTTCTTGGGTCATGTGGTGTATTGTGATGCTTCTCGGGTTGGTTTGGGTTGTGTTTCGATGCAAAATGGTAAGGTCATAGCTTATGCTTCTATAAAACTCAAGGTACATGAAAGTAACTACCTTACCTATGATCCAGACTTAGCCGCCGTGGTGTTTGCATTAAAGATTTGGCATCACTATTTGTATGGGGTGCATGTTGATATGTTGATTGATCATAAGAGCCTCCAATATGTTTTCACTTAAAAAGATCTTAGATTGAGGCAAAGGATATAGTTATAACTTCTTAAATACTATGATATGAGTGTGCATTATCATTTGAATAAGACAAATATTGTGGTGGATGCTTTGAGCAAGGTGACCATGGGTAGCGTAGCTCATATTGATTGTGGTGATAGGGAAATGGCTAGGGAGGTGCATCAATTGTCTAGATTGGGGGTTAGGTCAGAAGCGGTTTGTGATGATGGTGTTGTAGTTGTCGATGGGTCTAAATCTTCATTGGTTGATGAGGTGACAGCAAAATAAGATCTTGACTCCTCCTTACTTCAATTGAAGGCCTTAATGAAAGAGTGCAAAGTAGAGGTTTTCTTCGAAAGGGGAGATGGTTCTCTTTGGTACCAAGATAGGTTGTGCATGCCTTTTGTGATGGTTTGAGGGAGAAAATCCTTAATGAGCCCCATAATTCTTCTTATTCTATCCACCTCAATTCCACCAAAATGTGTAGAGACTTGAGGGATGTGTATTGGTGGGGAAGCATAAAAAGGGACATTGCCAAATTCATTTTCGGTTGCCATAGTTGTCAATAAGTCAAAGTCGAACATCAAAGGCCGAGTGGACTAAGCCAAGACATAGATATTCCTACTTGTAAGTGGGAGGTTATTAATTTGGATTTTGTGGTTGGGTTGCCCAAGACTAAAAAAGGTTTTGATTTCATTCGGGTTGTGGTTGATAGGATGACAAAATTGGCTCATTTTCTACCAGTTAAGACCATATATGGGGCTGAATATTATGAAAAGTTATACATTCATGACTTGGTATGGTTGCATGGGGTTCCTTTGTCCATCATATCAGATCATGGAGCACAATTTACTTCACATTTTTTGAGATCTTTCAAAAAGGGTCTTGGTACTAGAGTAAAGCTTTCAATGGCCTTCCACCCTCAAATGGATGGCCAAGCTGAGAGGACCATCCAAACCCTTGAGGATATTCTTAGAGCATGTATATTGGAGCTTAAATGTAGTTGGAATGATCATCTTCCATTGATTGATTTTGCCTACAACAATAGCTATCATTCTAGCATCGCTATGGCTCCATTTGAGGCTCTTTAAGGTAGGCATTGTAGATCATCTGTCGGATGGTTTGAGATTGGTCAGATAGCTTTGTTGGAACCTGATCTGGTTATAGAGGCTCTTAAAAAGGTTAGGATGATTAGTGAAAGGTTAAATATGGCCCAAAATCATCAAAAATCCTATGCCGATGTGAGAAGAAGAGACCTTGAATTCAAAGAGGGTGATTGGGTCTATTTGAAATTTTCTCCATTGAAAGTTGTGCTCTATTTTGGTAAAAAGAGGAAGTTGAATCCAAGATATATTGTTCCTTATGAGGTGATAAAGAGGGTTGGCAAGGTAGCCTATGAGTTGAAGTTACCTAGTGAGATGGAATTTGTTCATCTAGTATTTCATGTTTCTATGTTGAGTACATGTGTGGGTGATCTTAATAGTATTGGGCCACTTGATATGGTGAGGGTTGTTTAGGATAACTTGATTTATGAGGAGGTTTCAGTTCATATTTTTTATAGGCAAGTGAAGAGATTGAGGAACAAGGAGGTGGCATCCATTAAGGTCCTTTGGAGGAACCAACAAGTCGAAAGTGCTACATGGGAGGCCAAAGCAGACATGGAAAAGTGCTATCCTTATCTTTTCCACTCCACTTAAGCCTAAGCTAATAATTCTAAGTACACTATGTGATTTCAAGTCTTATATTCAGCCCCTATGTCATTCATATGCATTCATGCTTAAATTAACAAATTTATAATGATTTTACACTTATGTTGAGATTTTGAAAATGGTGTTTTAAAGTGTATTGTTGCATTCTTGTTGGTGCTGATTTGTTTATGATCACTCTTGTATTGTATGTCTCTTTTACATTAAGGATGAATATTCCCAACTGGGAGATATTCAAACGATCCCAAAAAGTGCTCGAAAATGTTCCTCGAAATGCTCAAAATTTTACATTCCCTATATCTCAAAATCCTTGCACAATATCAAACTATGACTTCATATTTTTATTCAGGGGGTCAAAATTATGGGTAAAAGGGTCTAACACCGATTTAAGAGCAAAAGATTAGCAATTATGAAATTTCAAAATGCAAATTACAGTGAGCATTTCACATCGCTGACCTATGTTATTTTGGGACTATTATTTTAGTTCGGTCCAAGACTTCTAAGTCTTGGGCCTTAATGTTCCCAAATGTGTTTTTACCTATACTTAGCCGTATTTAACCCTCATATCATCCTATTCATTCCCCAATACTCACTCAAATACTTAGCGATATTTTTCACTCCTAAATTCAAGTCTCAATCCCTCATCCTGAACTAAGGTTTTCCTTCAAGGTTCTTCTTCAAACTTTAAGTATCCATCTCTAATATTCACCAAGTTCATCTCCAAGCTAAGGTATGTGGATTTCTTTCATAGGTTCCTTTCATCTATGATACCGTAGCCTCTTTTCACTCAAATTGTATGATTTAAAGTTGATTTACAAATGGGTCTTTTATATTATGAAATTCACTACACATTATGATGAAGCTATGTGAAATTGTGACTATTTTGCTATATTTTGAGCTATAAATCCTAGATCTATTATAAGATTTGAGGAGGTTTTTTGATATATATTGCTTGAGGGTGTTACATGGTGTTGATTTATAGTTCTACAATGGATTTTCTTGCATGATTTCACTCTTGAATTGCATGGTTTTACACTAGCACTACATATCCTCGAAGTGTTTGACACAATGTCCTAGTGTGGTTTCTTGAGGAATTGACGCTCCAACGCAGGAGATATGATATGAATGACTATATGATGATGAAAAGAGCTTTTGTGTATGATATTATTCTATATAAAGTATTGCATTAGACCATACTCAATTTGGGTAAGCTAGTTAAGGGGTTAATATCTCAAACACCAAGGTGGTAGGTGAGATTGCCACAAAACTAGTTGAGGGGTTCGTACCTCACACACCAGGGTGATAGGTGCGATTATCACTAACCTAGTTGAGGGGTTTGTACCTCACATACCAGGGTGATGGTAGTGATTATCACTAACCTAGTTGAGGGGTTTGTACATCACATACAAGGGTGATGAGTGAGATCATCATCAACCTTCCAAGGATTTGTACTTTGGTAATCTAGTTTGGTCTCTTCTACACATATGATATCCTATAAGCATGAGTTGCTTTAGCATGTTTTACATAAGCATTGATCATACATGTCATATTGTAATATTATGTCCATTGCCTATTGTTATGTATTTTGATTAGGATGCCTATCTCTTGTTGCATCGCATCTTACATACTTAGTACATTCAAATGTACTAACACATACTCTTGTCTACATGATATTACCATATAGGAACCAGAGACCAATTTGATCATCCTCCTCCTCTACGTTGATCGGTACTACTCAAACTAGTTGGTGAGTCCTCCTTTTTGGGGACCTTAGTCTATATTTGTCTTATTATATATTGAGACACTCTTCTTTATTTTCTATTTTGACTATGAGTGTGAGCTCGATTGCTTATTTTTTTGGCCCCGCTCTTATCTATGTATTATAGGTGTTAATTGGACATGTTATGTATCTATTATATGATCTTTAACTCTTTGTCTCTTGATTATGATGTTATGCAAGCTTTCCCCTTAGCCAATTTACCCCTATTCTTACTCTTTATGTCTTTTATATGCTTCCGCAACCATTGATGTGTAATGGTAAGTTAAGATGCTTGCTTGGAGTTCCTTTATGTTCCCCATTTGCTGTTTCATGTCTAGGCCCTAGACTTGGTCATGACAACAAGGTTAACCGGGCCTACAACCTCCCAGGTGAGGCTTGGTCATCCCCAACACTATTGTGATAATATTATATTTATACACTCCTTTCATCATCTTACACCAACATTCCTTTCATCATCATATACATATATTTCTTTCATCATCATAAAGTCATTTATCTCATAAGACATGCATTGGACCTTCAATTCCTCAAGAAATCATAACCTAATATTTTATCAAACACTTGGCAGGTGTGTAGTACTAGTGTAAAACCATGCAATTTAAGAGTATTATCATGTTAGAAAATCCAATGTAAAATCATCAGTAGATACTTGGTAATACCCTCAAGCTATATACATCAAAATAATCCATAAAATCTCACAATAGATCTTAGATTCATAGCCTCAAACATAGTAAAACAATCACAATTTCATAAACCCCAACATAGTGTAGTGAATTTCATAATAAATAAGACCCATGAGTAAAAAATCAACTTTAAATCATGTAATCTTTAAGAAAAGGAAGCTTGGGCATCATGGCTGAAAGGAACCTATGAAATAAACCTACATATATTAGCTCTTGGAGAATCCTTAAAGAAGATTGGAAATAGAGACTTGAAGCTTGAATGAGAACCTTAGAATCTGGATGAGTTTTGAGACTTGAAATTTGGAGATGAAATATTGTCCAAGTGTTTGAGTGAGTACTTGGGAATGTATTGGATAATATAAGGGTGAAATGAGGCTAAATATAGGTACTTTTATGTGTGGGAAGGCTTAGTCCCAAGACCTAAAGGCCTTCGATTGGACAAAAAAACTTGGAAGCAAAATACACAGAGGCGCATCGCGCCACTGACGTGCCTCGACACTGTTTTCGTCAAACTTGGAAAATAAAAATTGTGAATCCTTCTGTCTTAAAAATTGTGTGTCGACACTGACATGCCTCGACCCATTTTCCACTCAATTTTACCCCCTGAACAAGAATATGAAGTCAAATTTTCGAAATAAAGCATGAATTTTAAGATATAAGAAAATTATGATTCTCGTCATTTTTGAGGCACATTTTTGGGCATTTGTTTGGGTCATTTCAACTTAAGTTCATGGAATTTTATCTACTTTAAATATGGTTTTTCAATATGATTGTTAATTAAATTCAATTGATGTATAAGCTATGTTTTACTATTGATTTTAAAGTGATTTTGAGCCCTAATATGATGATTGCATTGAAGTTATGAGGATGTGAATCTGCATGTCCCCTATAAAGCTCGATTTAAGCATAAGTCATCTATATCATGATTTAAATGTGTAGCTCTTCAGGGAGTCCTTATTGATCTTCTTGGAAAGAAGGTAGGCCAATCTATCTCATAGGCAGCTAATGTACGCAACTAGCATTGCAGGCTCCGGCGTCAATGTATGATCAACAAGTGTTGGCTGGATGCGTGATCTGACAATCCCCTTCCAAAATTTGGCTGCAAAACTGACAAAAGCCTTGACAATAGTCTCTGAGTCAGTGGCAACCCATGCAAGTTCAGGACCTAGCTATGCAATCAACCCAGCCACCCATCTCATAAAGTTAGCTCTGCATTCTAGATCTATCATCACTATCAAGTCCCATATCTTCCTTACTCCATGGTCAAACTCATCTTTGGATCTAGGAGTAGGGAACTTTAGGTCAAATAGCATGTGGTGGATGGTGGTCTCTGAGATATCCACCCCGTCACTCCTCACTTTGTTCTCCGTTAGTCTGGGCTAAGTGAGGGGTTTCTTCCCCTTGGGAAGAGTATTATGAATGATGGCTCCATATAATGCATAGAACTCACTAACCATTGTCGGGGAGTATTGATTGAGTGATCTGGTCAACTATTGGAGCCCATATGAGATTTTCCTCATGTACTAGAGGCCAGGGACATTGTTTAATCTATCTGGGATGACACGGGGCTCCTCATAAATGGAGCAGGCTAGCTTTTCCCACTCTATACTCTACATGTCTTTTGCATAGATAACCTGCATACCTACGATGTACCATTGACTAGTTAGAGCATCTGATAGAGATGGTGATGCCCATGGTACGACAAAGAACTCTATCTCTTACCTATCATTAGAGCCTAACTCAGAGCTGAACTCCTCTATGGACAAAACACTTTGAACGAAAGTCGCTCCTATAGTGGTCTCTGTCATTAGACTGGGGACTATGAATGTAAGTGCCTGAGTCTACCTAGCTCTGGCAGTAGTCCTCGTCTGTGGTTTGTTAGCCTTCGGGTCGGGCTGGAAGCTAAGCTCCTCTAGTAAACCACTCGGGATGGGGATCTGCTCATCCCCCGAGGGCTCATCCCTTAGCCTCATTTACATGACCTTAATTTCCTCATGTCTTACTTTTAGGGCCATGGTACCTGAAACATAGACATTTATGCACCTTGGTTAGCCCCACAGATTAGAAAATGAAATGCAAAACCAACTTAGAGTTAGTTGGATAAGGGTATACGAGAGCACCTCTACGGGTTGTAGTGGAAATTATGAGCCGCAGAAGGCTCTCATAAAATAGAGTTCACAAAAAATTTTTTTTACTAGAAATGTCTACGAAACCAGGCATGACTCATAAAATCTTCTATCATTCGTAGACTAAGTCATAGCTGATTCTGGGATTTAAATTTATTTCAGGCAGAGTTCCATGAGACCTTTTTCTGAGACGTAAAGTACTATATGACTCATAGAAGGTCTCGTCTGATGGGTACTCAAAAACTTCAGGTTTCTGAAATCTTATATGAGGGGTAATTACAACTTGTGGAATATCTATGGATCGTAAAAGTCGCTCGTAGACTAGAAAACTCAGTAACTTGAATTTCTAAGTCCATCAACACAAACAACATACAACTTTTCCAACATATTCTACTAGCATCAAAGCAATATGAGACACCCATATGATTCATAACAACACAACCAACACCCCAGCATGATATTTAGCACATATACCCCATCAAAAATGACAAAACATGCTTTCCCAACTTTTCCAACAACATTTTAAATGGATCAACAATATAAGCATCAACCCATGACATCACACACCAAATAGCAAACATATAATCCATTTAAATCAAATGGTGATTGATTACAAGGGTGTCAATCGTATTATTCAAAACACCCAACAAGGCAATTTACACCAACCTTTGGTCCTAAGCACATATTCAAACATAGGAAACCTTTCATTTAATTATCAAATCACATCAATAAACATACATGGCTTTATGTCTAACATAACCATTCCCAATATAATATTAAATCAACCATATAATATTTGGCGAATTAATGGTACTAGATTGAGCGAAAGCTTACAAAATTATGTGATTAATAAATGACCCCTCATGTGCGTCGGAATGGGCCATAATGATAATTTTCATATATCTCAAAATTCATATGCCAACTTCATATTCTTGATTGGAGGGCAAAATTGAGTGGAAAATGGGTACAATCCACATTTTATAAAACCTGTAGCAAAAATTAATTTTTGCTAATTTTTGAATTCCAAGTGTTTATCCTCGCCTAGGCCGCGACGTGCTTGGGGCATGGACTAGTGTAAGTTGGCCTATTCATTGGGTTTGCATCACGTCAGGGATGCAGTCCAGTGTAACTTTTTCCTTAGTTTTTTGATATTGTCCAAGGGCATTGGGGTAATAGCCCCATGCCAATGTAAACATGAAATCTTCCATACTTAGCCATTTCTGAACTCTAGGAATCACAAAATGCTCTCTAAAACCTCTCTAAGACTTTATCAAATCTCTCATTCAAATTCAAGGATTTCTAGCTCAATTTTGGAAATTAAAAACACATCTCAAGCTTAAATTTCTCCTTCAAGTTCATCTCAAGAAATTCAACGTTTAAGGTATGTGGGTCTTCATCCATGGGTCCTTTAATCCATGGAGCCCAGCCTTTTTGTTTTTATGAAAATTGCATAATTTTAAGTTGTATTACTTATGGATATCTTTTATTATGAAATATGAACATAAATCATGTTGGGGTTTTAATAAGTATTGATTGATTATGCATGAACATCTATTTCAAGCTTATTCCATGAATTGATATTTTGTATGAAGATTACGCATGGTTTGAGCTATGAAATAATGAACTATTGTGAGCTTTTGTGATGGATTTCAAGATACCCTAAAAGTGGGTTTAATACAATATTGGTGGGTTGATTTGCGTTGAGTTTACTCTTCTTGTTTTACTCTTGAGTTGCATGATTTTGAATAAGTTATCATGAAGCCACCATGGTTTTGATTAAATTACATGACAAAAATTCTCAAGTTGTTGATAAACTATTACATGATTTACAAGTCAAGTGATTTCAGGATGATAAAGGGCTTTCAAGCATTTATTGATTTCATGAAAATAATCTATGATTTTATAAGTATCAAGTTGACCCCTATTTCAAGATTTTAACCTTTTGTGAGCAATTCATGTCGAGGAAAAGGATCATGTATGAATATTATTTACTCTTATGTTCAAGTTAGGTTAATTAGTAGAGGTCAAACATGTTAATAAGTTACTCATGTCAAGCTATCATGTCTCTTACAAATTATTCATATTATGATTAAAATATGATTATTTTAAGTATTTCGTTGGATTAGACTTAACACCATTGAGGCTTAAGATAGGGGTTCGACACAAGGGGTCCTTATATAAAGTCTTTATTTTCTAAAATATGTGCTATCATAGGATGAAATATTTTGCTCTTGCTATACTAGTGGATCCATCTAGTTCATGTTATCATATTTGGTTTTCCTTGGAAAGTAGACCACACTTCGCCGAGGGTTTGTCATGCCCGATCCCCTATACTGAAGAGGTCTCATGCCTTGGATTCCATGTTGTAGCTTCTTGGTCTATGTCGGTTGAGGTCTCTTCCCACATATGTACGATATAATTTGCAAGTTGAAAATTTTACAAGCATGTTTTATTACAAACATTTATCACTCATGTCATATTGTGATTATATATCCATTAATTATGATTATGCATTTTGAATATATTGACTTATGTATTTGTTGCAAAGCACCCTGCATACTTAGTACATTCAAATGTACTAATGCATACTCTATCCTTAAATAATATTACTATGTAGGGACCGAAGCTCTTTCTGACTATCATCCTCCATGTGACTAGTTTGGTACTTTAAAGAAAGCATTAGGGAGTCCTCCACTCCGAGGACAATATCTATGTTACTCATGCTATGATGGGACTTTTTTTATGTTGAACACTTGTTATCATGAGGGTGAGCCCGAGAAGTGTCTTGGCCCCCGCTCCATTCTAGTAGAGGTGTTATTTTATACTAAATTTGTATATGCTTTTGAGTATGACTCTTCTTATGTTCCTATGTTTATGAAGGACTTCCTTTATTCCCACTTCAGTTTTCATATTTGACTGTTTTTGATGTTTATTTTCATTTCTACAACCAAGATATGTATAAGATATGCTAAGAGGCTTGTTTGGGATGTCTTTGGACTTCCCATTTGCTGTGTCATGTTTAGGCCCTAGGCTTGGTCATGATAAGATTAGTAACAGAGTACTAGGTTATTAATGATCCTCGAGTATCCAACACACTGTGTCAAGTAGAGTCTTATTCATGGTTGTGAAGCACACCATAACTATGTTTAGCAAGCTATGAGGCATTTTAGGAAATCTTTCACTTCTTCATGATTTTTGTCATGTTTTAGGTTTAAAAATAATGCTTCCTCCCTAAAAAAATGCTCTTTTGCTCTTCTAGATCATCCTGCTAAAAAGAGGAAGACCAAGAAGAGCCCGTACAGTCAAAAAACAATTGGCCCCTCCCGCTCCTTAAGCTCCTCAAGATGAACCAAGAGGCCTAAGGCCCTCATGCTACTACTTCAACGTCAAAGGTGATGGATTTCACAAGGATGAATCCTCTAAAGTTTTATGGGTCTAAGGCAGAAAAGGATCCCCAAGAATTTATCGATGAGGTGTATAAGGTGCTATCTATCATAGGGGTCAGTTTAGAGGAGAAAGTAGAATTAGCAGCCAACTAACTCAAGGGTGTCACCTAATGTTGGTTTACTCAATGGAAATTGGCGAGGAGAAATAATGATGACATTTGTTGGGAGGAGTTCAATACCACCTTCCTCAACCGATTCTTCCCTATCGAGTTAACAAAGACTAATATGATGGAGTTTATGAACCTCAAAAAAGGTTCCATGAGTGTGAGGGAGTATTCCCTCAAGTTTAAAAAGATTTCCAAGTATGCACCATATTTGGTTGCCGATTCTAGAGCTAGAATGAACAAGTTTTTTGTCAGGAGTGTCTGACTTAGTGAATAAAGAGTGTCACACCGCAATTCTTGTAAATGATATGGATTTGTCTCAGCTCATGACAAATGCTGAACAACTTGAGGGGGAAAAGCTTAGAAAGATGAAAAGTAGTGAGTCCAAGAGGGCTCAGTTTAAGAGTTGCTTCCAAGGTTCTAAGGGTGGCCTTCATCAAAGCCACAAGTTTCAAGGCCAAGGGTCATCTAATGCTCCAAACAAGAGGTTTGCTAATTATGGAGTGTCTAACCAAAGATTCCAAGGTGGCAATGGTGGGATGACCCATCCTAAATACTAAAAGTGTAGGAGAAACCATGGTGGTCCATGTTCAAAAAATCCTAATGCTTGCTTTGGTTGTGGTGAGGTGGGTCACAAGGTTATTGATTGTCCTAATGCTAAAACAAGGGTAGAGATGGTCATCCTCAAGACGAAGGTGCTAATTCCAGTCAAAGGGCAAAGGGATGACAACAAGGGGGTGCTATAAGGCAAAATAGGTTCTATGCTCTTTAAGGATGGAAGGAGTAGATGAGGTGCCCGATGTTGTTACTGGTATGTTAAAGGTTTTTGATTATGATGTGTATGCATTGATAAATCTAGGTGGCACTCTTTCTCTCATTACTCCTTTTGTTATCAATAAGCTTTATGTGTGTCCAAATTATTATTTGAACCTTATGAAGTGTCTACCCCCGTTAGTGAGTCTATTAGTGCTAAAAGAGTCTTTGGGGATTGTCCCGTCTCCATATAGCATAAAGTCTTGCCTTCTGATTGTGTTGAACTTGATATGGTAGATTTTGATATTATTCTTGGGATGGATTGGTTACATACATATCATGCTTCCATTAATTGTAGGATCCATAAAGTTAGATTTCAATTCCTTAATGAGCCTTTTCTTGAGTGGGAAAGTCATAATGTGGTGGTCAAGGGAAGATTCATTTCTTGTCTTAAAGACAAAAAGTTAATTTCTTATGGTTGCATTTATCACCTTGTACTGGATAGGGTTGTTGATTCTAAAGTCCATCTTATTTAGTTAGTTTTGGTAGTCAATGAGTCTCTTGATGTCTTTCCAGATGAGCTTGTCAATGTTCCTCCCAAAAGGGAAATAGACTTTGGTATATACCTCCTTCCTAATATGCAATCCATTTCCATTCCCTGTTATCGTATGGCCTGGGCGAAGTTAAAAGAGTTAAAGGATCAATTGAGAGATTTATTGGAGAAGGGTTTCATAAGACCTAGCAAGTCACCTTGGAGTACACCAGTGTTGTTTGTAAAGAAAACGGACGGTTCCCTTAGAATATACATTGATTACCGGTAACTCAATAGAGTCAATATATAGAACAAGTACCTTCTACCAAGGATTGATGAACTTTTTGATAAAGTACAAGGGGATAGTCACTTTTCTAATATTGATCTTCACTCTAGATACCACCAAGTGAGAGTGAGGGAATGTGATATTCCCAAGACAGCTTTTCGGACTAGGTATGAGCACTATGAGTTTGTGGTAGTGTCTTTTTGCTTGAATAATGCACCAAAAATATTTATGGATCTCATGAATAGGGTCAATAAACCCTACCTTGATATGTTTGTGGTTGTCTTTATTGATAATATATTGATTTATTCTAGGAGTGAGGAAGAACATGTGAATCACTTGAGGGTGGTCTTGCAAATTTTGAAGGATGAGAGGTTGTTTGCTAAATATGAAAAGTATAAATTTTGTTTGAAAGAGGTTACATTCCTAGGGCATGCGGTGATGGGGTGATGGAATTAAAGTGGCCCTTAAGAAGACAGATATGATAAGGAATTGGCCTAGGCCCTTAACTCCGATGGATATAAGGAGTTTCTTGGGTTTGGGAGGTTACTAGAAGAGGTTTGCGAATGGTTTCTATTTTATTTCTTTCCCTATGACAAAGTTGACCCAAAAGAAGGCAACTTTTGTTTCGACCTATGAATGTTAAAAGTGTTTTCAAACTTTGAAAGACAAGCTTATCTCTGCTCCTATCTTGGCTCTACCGGAAGGGTTAGAAGGGTTTGTGGTTTATTATGATGCCTTAAGAATTGGTTTGGGGTGTTGTTTAATGCAAAATCACAAGATTATAGCATATGCCTCTAGAACACTTGATATACGTGAGCGAAATTATCCCACACATGATCTTGAATTGGCAGCTATGGTGTTTGCTTTAAAATTTGGCGTCATTACTTGTATAGGGTTCATGTGGATGTGTTTACCAACCACAAGAATATCCAATATATGTTTGCATAAAAAGATCTTAACTTGAGGGAAAAAAGGTGGTTAGAACTCCTTAAGGATTGACATGAGTGTGCACTATCATCCCGGCAAAGCTAATATTATGGCCGATGCTCTAGGTAGAGAGTCCATGGATAGTCTAGCTTATATTGATGTTGGTACCAAGGAGATGGTTAGAGAAGTTCACTGGTTATCTAGGTTAGGTGTTAGTTAGAATGAAGTTGAAAATGGTGGTGTAGTGGTTGTTGATGGTTCCAAATCTTCTTTAGTTGAGGAAGTCAAGTCAAAACAAAACCTTGACCCTGCCTTGCTAAAATTGAAGGCTTTGGTGAAAGATGGTAAAGTGAAGGTTTTCTTCTAAGGGGGAGATGGTGCCATAGGTACCAAGGTAGGTTGTGTGTGCCTAATGTTGGTAAGTTGAGGGAGTTGATTTTGAAGGAGGCCCATAGTTCATCCTATTCTATTCACCCCAGTTCCACAAAGATGTACAAAGATATAAGGGACATGTATTGGTGGGGTGGTAAGAAGAGAGTGATTCCCAAGTTTGTAGCTAGTTGTCACAATTGCCAACAAGTGAAAGCTGAACATCAAAGGCTGGGTGGCCTAGCCCAAGACATAAAAGTTCCTACTTAGAAGTAGGAAGAGATCAACATGGATATTGTTGTCGGGTTACCAAAGACTAGGAAACACTATGATTTCATTTGGGTTATTGTTGATAAAATGACAAATTCTGCTCACTTTCTATTGGTTAAAATAACTTATAGTGCTGAAGATTATGCTAAGTTATATATTCATGAGTTAGATTGTATGGGGTACCCTTGTCTATCATTTTGGATTATGGTGCTCAAATCACTTCTTATTTTTTGGAGATCTTTCCAAAAGTGTCTTTGTAGCCCTTCCAAAACTGTCTTGATACCAAGGTCAAGCTTAGCACGACTTTTCTTTCTCAAATGGATTGTCAAGCCGAAAGCACTATCCAAACTCTTAAGTATATGCTCAGAGCTTGTGTTTTGGATTTTAAGGATAGTTAGGATGAATAGTTTCCACTTATTGAGTTTGCTTACAACAATAGCTACCATTCAAGCATTGGCATGGCCATCCTTGAAGCTTTATATGGTAGGTGTCATAAATCTCCTTTTGGGTGGTTTGATGTAGGGGAGATGGCTTTGTTAGGCTTGAATTTGGTTATGGAAGCCTTGGAGAAGGTAAGGTCGATAAGGGAAAGATTAAAGATAGCCTAGAGTAGACATAAGTCCTATTTCGTTGTGAGGAGAAGATATCTTGAGTTTTGTGTAGATGATTGGTATTCGAAGCCTTCACGTGAAGGGTGTTGTTCAGATTGGCAAGGTTGCCTCTGCATTGAAGTGCCTATGGATATGAGTATAGTTCATCTAGTCTTCCATCTGTCTATGTTGAGGAAATGTGTTAGCGATCCCAGTGCTATAGTGTCCTTAGAAGTTATAGGTGTTATGGATGATATTTTGACCAATGAGGAAGTCCTAATGGAAATATTAGATAGGCAAGTGAAACACGTTGAGAAACAAAGATATAGCATCCATCAAGGTCCTTTAGAGGAATCAACAAGTTAAAAGTGCCACATGGGGAGCTGAAGTGGACATGAAGAAGCAATATTCATACCTCTTCCACCCTACTTAAGCCGAAGGGAATAAATTAAGTCCTATATATGATTTTAAGTCTTAAATTTCAACCCTCGTGTCATCTTTGCATTCATAAATATTCATCTTGACAAGTTTTGATGATTTCAATGAATATATATGAAAATTATTTTAATGTGCTATTTAAATGAATTTGTTGCATTCATGTCGGGCTGAAAGTCTCATGATTTCATCTAATGTGTATGGTTATTCGATATTCGGGGATAAGTGTTTCCAAGGGGGAGATATTGAAACACCCCTCACATGCTTCAAAATTCCCCATAATCGTAATTTTAATATATCTCAAAATTTGTGCATGATTTGAAAATCTGACTTTAAATACTTGATCAGGGATTTAAATTGAGTAGAAGATGGGTATAACCAAGATTTTAGAAGACCCATAGCCAAAAATAATTTTTGCTAATTTTTGACTTTCAGTGTCTATCCATGCCTAGGCCGGGACGCGCTTGGGGCGCGACTAATGTAAGTTGGCCTGTGCGTAGGGTTCACATCGTGCTAGGGATATGGACCAGTGTACATTTTTTCTTAGTTTTCTCATTTCGTCCAAGGGCATTGGGGTAATAACCCCATGTCCTTTTAAACGTGAAATCTTTCATACTTAGCCATTTTACAACTCTATAATTCACAAAACCCTCTCTAAAACCTCTACAAGATTTTATCAAATCTCTCATTCAAATTCAAGGATTTCAAGATCAATTTTGGAACTCAAGAACCCATCTTAAGCTTCAAGTCTCCTTCAAGTTCATCTCTAGAAATTCAAGGTTTAAGGTATGTGGGTATTCATCCATAGATCCTTTCAACCATGGAGCTTAACCTTCTCTTTTATGAAAATTGCATGATTTCAAGTTGTATTACTTATGGATATCTTTTATTATGAAATATGAACATAAATCATGTTGGGGTTTTATTGGGTATTGCTTGATTATGCATGAACATTCATTTCAAGCTTATTCCATGAATTTATTTTTGTCTACTGAGACTACGCATGATTTGAGCAATGAAACTATGAAATATTATGAGCTGTTGTGATGGATCTCAAGATACCCTAAATGAGGGTTTTACTACAATGATGGTAGGTTGATTTTTATTGAGTTTACTCTTCTTGATTTACTCTTGAGTTGCATGATTTTGAACAAGTATCATGAACCTACCATGTTTTTTTATTAAATTGCATGACAAAAATTCTCAAGTTGTTGATGAACTATTACATTATTTACAAGTCAAGTGATTTCGGGATGATAAAGGTCTTCCAAGCATGTATTGAATTCATAAAAATTATCTATGATTTTACAATTATCAAGTCGAGTCCTATTTTAAGATTTTAACCTCTTGTGAGTCGTTCATTGCAAGGCAATGCATCATGTCTGAATATTATTTACTCTCATGTTCAAGTTAGGCTCACTAGTAGAGGTAAAGCATGTTAATGAGCTACTCATGTCAAGCTATTACGTCTCTTAAAAGTTATCCATATTATGATTAAAGTATGATTATTTCAAGTATTCCATTGGATTAGACTTA
This sequence comes from Solanum sejunctum, assembly GCA_025642045.1. NCBI lineage: Eukaryota > Viridiplantae > Streptophyta > Magnoliopsida > Solanales > Solanaceae > Solanum > Solanum sejunctum. The sequence continues at coordinate 9,913,109 of JAOTQJ010000099.1, read as the reverse complement.
GCATCGATTGAGGCTTAAGATGGGGGCTCGACATAAGGGGTCCTTATATAAAGTCTTTGGTCTCTAATCTATGTGTCATCATAGGATGAAATATTTTACCCTTGCTATACTACTAAATCCATCTAGGTCATGTGATTATGTTTGGTTTGCTTTGACAAGTACACCATATTTCGCTGGGGAGTGTCATGCCTGGTCACCTGTACTTAGGAGGTCTCATGCATCAGGTTCCAAGTTGTAGCTTCTTGGTCTATGTCGGTTGAGTTCTCTTCCCGCATATGTATGATATAACATGCAAGTTGAATATTTTACAAGCATGTTTTGTTACAAGCATTGATCATGCATGTCATATTGAGATTATATATTCATTGGTTATGATTATGCATTTTGAATATATTGACTTATGACTTTGTTGCATTGCTCCTCACATACTCAATACATTCAAACGTACTAACACATACTCTATACATATGTAATATTACCATCTAGGAATTGGAGCTCCTTTGATCCTCCTCCTCTACATGGCCAGTTTAATACTTCGAATAAAGCTTTGGTGAGTCCTCCACTCTGAGGATAATATCAATGTTATTCATGCTATGATGACACTTCTTTTATGTCAAACACTTGTTATCATGAGGGTGAGCCCAGGAAGTGTCTTTGCCCCTGCCTATTATTGTAAAGGAGTTATTGTATACTAAGTTTGTATATGCTTTTGAGCTTGACTCTTCTTATATTCCTATGTTTATAAAAGACTTCTCTTAGTCCCAATTCCCTTTTTAACATGACTCCTGTTGATGTTTTTCTTTCATTTTCGCATCCAACGATGTGTACAAGATATGCTAAGAGGTTTCTTTGGGATGCCTTCGGACTTCGTATTCGCCATGTCATGTCTAGGACCTAGGCTTAGGTCGTGACAATTAGAATGTAGAAGATTAAGGAGTTGATAAGACACTAGAAACCTTAGTCTGCCAAAAAATCTTATCGAAAGGTGGAGGAGGTATTGCCATCAATGATCAGATGTTTTTGGGTTGGAAGTTGACCTAGTAGAGTTTGTAAATTAAGGATCAAATAGGGTCAAATAGTTTGACTAGGTCAGTCCAAAACTGATGGGCCTGGACTATATGCGACCCATAATCCTAATTTGTAGTTTGACCTGGTTAGTCCAAAACTGATCGACCTTGACTATATTAAACCTCGATTATGGGTCATAAAGTGTTTTACGGCTTGTGAATTATGGTTTTATAGATGGTCCAAACCCTAATTTTGAGGACTAGGTTTCACGGACCATTCTAGGAGTCATAAAAAGAAGTACAACTCGTAGATCTGGTTGTAGAGATATCAATACTTGGTCAAAAATTCAGAACACTTCCTTGGGGTCCATGATCCCCAATCACGACTTGTAGTTGTATATATGGATCATAAAGTTGGCTCATAGATTGGGGTGCATAATTTTTTCTCGCTGGAAATATCTACGAGATAGTGTATGGGTTGTAGAGTGATTTACAACCTATAAAACTAGTCGTAGAGGCTCTTCTTGATGCCCCTCTCAGCCATAAATGGCTAACTTAGCCATGTACCTACACATTATATATAGAACACATAGTTACCCTATATGCAACAAGCCTAATATCCAAGATTACAATCAAAATACAAGAAACTAAACTACCTATAAGTCCAAAATAAAAAAATAAAGTTATTACTGTATCTACTACATCAAAAATCTTGTATCGCCTCCCAAGTAGCGACTGATTTGTTGTCGCGGCACAACCTGGATAACTTGGTTACTCAGACTTCACCAAGTGGCCAAAATTTATTCTTCAACTCATTTGGACTCTTCTTAGACTAATAGATGTTGAAGACAAGTTCTTTATTGTTCAATCTAAACCTCAATTGACCGACTTCCATATCCACTGCTGCTCGACAGGTGGCTAGGAATGCCCTTCCTAAGATGATTGGAATGTGAAATTTGACTTCGTAATCTAGAATCACAAAGGCTGTAGAAAATATGAACTTTTCAAACTTTCAAGCACATTATAGAGTATCCCCAAAGGATTTTTCACCATGCGGTCAGCCATCAACAATCATATTCTCGTCCTAGTAGGGACTCTCAATCCTAGTTTCTTGAAGACCACAAGGGGTAGTAAATTAATGCTAGTACCAAGATTACATAATTCCCTTGCGAACTCTATATCTATAATGGGCTTCAACATCTGTGGTGCATCAGCAGCTTTACTCATCCCATCCTTGCCATGATCATCTCCAGTATTCGCATACTTGGCCATAACCATCACTTCTTGAACATCATCCTTATAAACTAACGTAGGAGGATCAATAGTTCTCTTGCCGCCATGAGTAGTAACCACTATACACTACTCTTTATTCTTAGGATTATAAATTGTGTTGCTTGGCAGTGTACCCCTCTGATGCTAATTGAGTTGAGTTGACACTTGATAGAACTATTGCACAAGCTGTTTGATTGCAATAGAATGATACTTGATTTTCTGATTTATGCTGGAGATCCTAAATTTCATCCCTCTTAAAATCTTATCCTGTGCCTTAGCTTTCTTCAATAGACGATCAAATATCTCTTCAACTCTTGAGCTACTCCCACCTATGTCGAGGTTATGTAGTGGCACATAGGGACCATTTATGCTTCTCTTTCCTAGCCTCAATTCCAATCATAGTATCCTCTATGATTGTCCCTAAAAGCTCTATCTCGATTGAAGTTTTAAAATTAGTTTCCTTGACCATGGCGCCAATAGTCCTGATTGGACACTTGGGCATTGGTAGACGTGCTATCAAAATACAGTACATTTGATGCCTAAAACTTGAGATTTTATGTATTCTCAATGAGACATTTTTGGTTATTATGTGTTTTTCTATTTGGTTTTGCAGGAAAAGCAGGTTGAGACAATTTTGAGAAGATTGCTGACTTTTTCTAGTTTTTGCAGACTTACAAGACTCTCTACAACTTGCAGAGCCATCTACGAGTCATAAAGTTGGTTTTGTAGGAATTTCCTCTATTGGATGAAATTATAAAAATTTGACATTAAGTGATACAAGACCTCTTTATGACTTGTAGTACACTCTACGAGTTGTATTGGAAGGTTTCGTAAAAATTCCCAGTATATTCTAATGTTGGACAAAGTGTTGTAGGTATAGACTTCGAGAGGACAATACAAGTCATAGACTAGACTAGGACTCGTGAAGATGTTTCATAGAAGTGAAGTCCAAGATTCAAGAAGTTGAACACAAAACCCCAATTACAACTCATAACCCAAGTCATGGGTTGTAACTACAAGTCGTAGGGTGCACTGACCAGTTTTTCTAATTATTTTATGGACTTATTTATAAATATTATAAATAACAAATATTAGGTCACTAAGAGTAGTTTTTATAGTTTTTGATAGAGTACAACAGACTTAGAATAGAAAGCATGAAAACTAGAGCATTTTTAGGGTTTTAGATTTCGAGACTAAGTATTAGAGAAGAGATTCACTTGTGGATTCAAGTCATCTCTGAATCTTGTGATTCTCAATACAAATTGGGTTTTTTGTTATTCAATATTTTTGGGTAAATCATTAAACATGTCTTCTCTATTCAGTGTTTGTTTATTTGCCCAAAATATGAGTAGCTAAACCCACAATTTGGGATTGTGGGAACCATGATGATCTAACCAAATAGGCCAGGATTATTTTCAATTCTTAGAATGGGTATATGCATGTATTAATCAAATTTCTTCATTTTGAATATTTTTTAGAGGTGTGTAACATTAGAACTCGTGTAGTGTTACCTTCTTGATCATGGTAGTAACGAATAGGAAAAGAAATTATTAATAGGATTTGATGATGTGTTCTGGTCTAATTAATCGAGCCAGACTAAGGGGAGGTTGACTAGGACTATGGGTAATGGTTAGTTTAGCTGCCCTAAAATGATTTACTAAATTCATCGAGTTGTTCCAAAGGATCAAAACGGCCAGTTATTAATGGAATTCCTTGTCGGCTCTCTGTAAAATACTCGTTTGGCCGTGGGCTTCCAAACACATCGTAAGCTAAACCAGTGCTGACAAATAACCAACCCGCAATGAATAAGGAAGGTATAGTAATGCTATGAATGACCCTATGGAGATGGGCCAATTCCTATAGTAAAATTCGAGCTTCACCATTGACCAAAGGATTGGAAGAACCTAAATTACCATCATGCATGCAATATTCTAGTTGCGAATTATTATATCCTAGGATGTTGAGTTAGTGAATCATGGGGAACAAAATACCCAAGTTGTTCTCCATTATTGATTGTCTTAAATTTTAGTTATTTTAGTTTAATTTCTTATCAATTATTGCAACTCTCCCCCCTCCTTCTTTGAGAATTGAGTTGGTTAATTCTTGAATTATTTATTGTTTAATTGATTTGGAAAGTCCTGTATTCATTATGAGATTCGACCCTAACATTGATTAGGTTTATTATTTTGATGATCAATTTGACTTCAAAAGAGATGTGTATCTTTAGCGTGATAAAGAGAAACGGCATCGCTGCCGGGGAATACGACAAGACTTTGATTGAATTCACTAGTAGTATAATTCAAGTTTCAATTTGTTAGTTCTCTTGTATTTTACTTTTGTGTTTGTTTTTGTTTGTTTAGTTTCTTTATAAGGTATACTAGGTATTGTATGCCCAATACAAGGAATCAAGGCAACCCCTTAGCTCCAATTGACATAGAAATCCAACGGGTTATAAGAAAAATGGTCCAAGAGAATGATAGCATCATGGGAGCTATTGTGTTGCCACCTCTATCGTCTAACTCAAAGTTCATTATTTTTGGTGATCTACTCCAAATGTTGCAAAACTGTGGATTGTTCCCGGGGCTACCATTAGAGGATCCATATGGTCACCTGCACAATGTTGCATACATTTGTAGAAGCGTAATGGGAACATAACGTCTGTCTATGGATGCTATAGGATTTTATGTCTTCTTGCTGTCTCTTAAAGGCAATATTGCATTGTGGTTATCTGAACTTCCACAAGGTGTGATCGTATTTGGGTAGAGTTGCAAAGGGCTTTCTTATCAAGGTTCTCCATTAGATCAAACAGGCTTAAGATGAGTGACCAAATCATTAACCTTCAGCAATTACATGATAATTCACTCATTTCGACTTGTGAGCAGATCAAACGATTCTTGAGTAGTGCTCTGGACCATAGCATATCAGACACAACACTAGTAGCGAGTTTCTATCAAGCACTGCACCCAGATGATCAATAATACATAGATGCTCTTATGGGACATTCAGTCTTAGGAAAACCATTTGCAAAAGTTGATAAACAGTTGGACACGTTGGCTGATATTCACAGTGTGTATAGGCCTATATGCTAGCAACCAACTAGTTAGATGGATAACTCTAATAGGAATTTTGTACAAGCAAGATAAATGCAAAAATCTTCCACATGCTTGAGCAAAACAAAGCAGATCTGGAGATGCTAATTAAGTAGAAGCACGATCTAAAAACTCGATAGGGTAGTTGGGGAAGCTATCACCAAAGATGCAAGCCATGAGGAAGAAAGTTGTAGGAGCAGTTAGTTCATGCTACCACACCATTATTATAAGGGAAATGGAACTTCTAGAGTTGAAGATATACTTGCCTTGCTGGTAGAAAAGGCAAATACACAAGAGGATATGTTAAGAGAGATCAAGTTCTACATAATCAAAATAAACTACAAAGCTGACAAACATTCGATGGCAATTCAACAACATAATAGCCAATTAGAACTTGTATCAGCACAACTAGAGTAGATTCAAAGTGGAATGATGAAAGAGGAAAAGTTTGGTGACAAGGATTCACCACATCTTGAGGAATGCTGAGTACTCAAGATGTCTAAGTCATGTCACGATAGTGAATCAGGTGCTACTTAGGAGGTAACCCAAGTATTTTGATGTTTTAGCATAGTTTTGAGTTTAGTTTTAGTTTTTGAATTCTGAGTTGATTGTGTGTTTGTGTTTGGATTATTATTTTTGACATTGGGTTTGTTGCAGCTAGGGTGCCAGTGCATATTATGAGGAGTATACCAATTCAGGACAAAGATTACAGGTTTTGCTAAGAATTACATCTAATGCAGCCTGTATAACCAGGCATACAAATCTTACTGCACTTTAAGGCTTGTCATCTTGTCTCATTAGAGAGTTATAGTGAGCAGGTTAAGTGTTCGTTCCATCTACGAGCTAACTTTACGACTTATAGTCTGAACTATGAATCATGAATGTGTTTTGTGGAACCCAAGTAGGTTTCTAAATTTTTCTAAGTGTTGAGAGGTCTTTGAGACCAGGACTTATGAGTCTTAGACCAAGCTACAACTCGTAGTTGAGGTTTCGTAAATTTGATCCAGTGAATTTAAAGCGTTGACCCAGTAAAGTATAAAAGGTGGTCAAAATTAATTTGAGCTCATTTTTACCATAATTACTGATGTATTTCCCCTAATTCCTTGCCCCCATTAATTCTGATCATCTTTTTCGGTGACTGTGACCCATTTCTGACAAGAGAATTCGGCAACTAGGGTTTCTTCATAAGTCACCTTCTTTTTGTTTCTCAAGATCATCTACACACTTGGTAAGTTTCTTGCTTTAGTTTTAACTTCTAAATTTACCTTGATTTTGAAAGTTTAATTTGGTGAATATGAATGAGTTTTGATTCTTGCTTGAATGTGAGTTGTGAAAGAGAGACTAGGGTTTCCATAAATTTACTTGATTGTTTATTCCATAAGTTAAGTGCTATATCTATGATATTGTAATTAAATGCCTGTGATATCATGCTGCTTGTTTGATTGAATGGTTGTTAATGGGTTATGACTCTAAATTGATTTTTTAGTTACACAGGAGTGTGATTATGTTTGGGATATATTGAATTAGTCGGAATTATATGGTGATTAATTCTTGTTTTTCAGTTGAACTATACTCCAAGCGATCTTGAATGTGATTATGTGATTTTTGTGGGTTACTTGGTGAGTGTTAATATAGGTGCATGTTTGAATGAATTTGGGAAGGATGAGATATTTGGGTATTGATTGCTAAATCCTATTTGATGGGGTAAATTAAATTTGTTTTCAAATCATATTTAGGGTACAGGTTAATTTGTTATTAACACATGAGTGTTCATATACTTGCGTCGATATTGGTAAGATAGTATTTGAATTATTTGTAGTGTTAGTTGATTATATGAGGTATATCAAGTACATGGAAAATCTTTGTCATGAGAGTCTTTTATGACTTGTTGATGAATCTATGAGTCGTAATTGCCCCTTGTGGGAAGTTTTAGTGATCTGATTTTCTGAATATTAATCATATGAGACCTTTTACTAGTCCTAGTTAGTCTCGTGGACTCTTGTCTATTTAAATTTTCCTTCCTTGAACTTTATAGGAAATCTGTTTACAACCCGTAATCCAAGTTATAAGTTTTAACTGGTACTCGTACAACCTTCTAGTGTTCAGTATTGTTGTGCACTTTCGGTGTATAGGACCACTTTATGACTCATAGTTCCAACTAATACTCGTAACTGGTTTTTGTGGTACCTGATTGGAACTAATCCAATTCACTTTTCTTTTTTTCATTTGTTAATGGTTTGGGCTTAGGATAGTTTGTTTATGTTTATTTATTAGGTTCTATGGTCGTTAAGGGAAAATGCTCAAAGATTGATGCATTTAAAAATAAACTCGATGAGCCTACAGATGAGGAGTGTTTTGGTGATTAGCAGACCCAACTGAGTGGGTCATTAGAGGTTGTTAATGTTCGTCTAGACCCGGAGACAGAGGTGCCTCAAACAAAAGCTATAGCAAAAGCTACACAAACTCAGGCTCGTGTTGATAGCCATTCCATGTCTAATGATGAAGGCAATGATAAGAGTGATAATATACACCCCAGATGACTCCTTCATGCATGAAGTGTAATTCAGAAGAGGGATCCCAGGTTAGAGGAGATGCCCAGTCTTCCATCGCCCAATCATCTTCTCTAATACCAGATCCTACTCATCGATGGGGTGTCGAGGGGATGGAGGCCATATTCACAGAGGTCTACAGCCAAAGGGGCAAGGCAAGTCCATACAGTCGATATATAAGGAGTCTTGTATTATTGCCGATAAATTTAGATATGTACCATGACTGAAGGATAAGATGACACGATATGGGCTTGACTACTGATAGATAAGCTTGGATAATCTGCCTTGCTTATGGTACAAAAATTCTATGTAGATTACGCAACTATTATTCTCCATGATCTTCCTAACGGGAAGAGACCTCTTACATTGTCGAGATTGAGAGAGGTACTAGTGAGATGGAGGCTGGTCAATATTTCAAAGGAGATGATACGTTATGTACTTTTTGGTCCCAAGTACAGAGTCCTCAGATCGATGGCTGATTTTAATTACAGATTGTAGCTGGCTCAAACAACATAGATTTAAAAGGATCAGGTATAAAGGACCGAGTTGTTGAGATTGGTGTTCGATTACATTATAGAGCAAGGTCTAGATCCTTCTTTGGGTCACCACATATACAAAGCCTATTGTGAAGGTTTCACTCTCTTTTCCCACAAAAGTTTGGTAGGTAGTTGTAAGATCTCGCATCCGGCTTACTTTAATGGATAATACACTTACACCAGAGTGAGCGATATTAGTTTCCAACATCTTGTCTAGCTATGACATAGACTAGGCCTAACTCAATAGCAGAGCAGATTCATGAGTTGGCGTTTAAGAGGGCTACTTGTATGCTATTTACGATCTTGATCTACAAACTCTGCATCAAGGCAAAGCTGCAGATATTAACTTATCATGACCACTTAGTATTGACCCTACACACTCTAGAGCCTAGCATGATAAAGGTTGATGAGAACCCTATGGTACTTTAGAGGAGACAGTCGCCTCTTATGCCCAAGATGTTTACTCCAGAGCCACTATAAGAGGGTTCGACGACTGCCCTTTTTACTACTCTAACTGCTACTACTAATGAGAGACCCTAGTAGCCTAAGGTAGTCGATGCTAAGAGGGGTCCAACTGCAGTTGATCCTGCACTAGGGGCCAGTACTTTACAGACTCTTACATTGGACACGATTCATGTGTCCAAAGTTTTTATTCACGCTATGCGCAGCGATTATCATGGACTGAGGCCCAGTTGTGTTGGTTTCTTCAATAACTTAGGCCATGGGTTCAGTATATTCTTGTGAACTCAAAGGAGTGATGCAAGGCATTCACCATATCTACTGTTTAGGAGCATGTTTTTACGATGGACGCCCTCCTTGATACCTTTGAGGATCAGGTACAGAAGAGGTTAGCTGAGTCTTGGACATTAGATCTGTCACCATACATAAGGAGATTGCAAAATAAAGGGCTAACTTGACTTCTTTACTAGTGACGCCAGTTATAGTTCCAGAGTCTACACCTTCAGAGCCGCTATTTGATCTCTTTTCCATGAAGGATCCAACACAACCTTCTCTCCAGAAGAGATTATAGAGTGTGATGGCATAGGAGAGGCATGTACATCTAAAGATCTCTGAGGTTGATGAGGAGGGGGTAAGGGATAAGCTCGAGTTGGTCTTATGGATATCGAAGCGAGAAGAGGAGCTTAGACTAGCCCAAGAGCATGATATTTACCCATTGAGACATAGTTCGATTTTTGCACAACCTACCTCATAGTTGGGAGATGACCAGATGTAGTGCAAGACTGGTGCTTAGACACCAAGATATGTTTTCTGTTAGCCCTTGTATTTACATTTATCTTAATCTTGTGCATTGAGGACAACATACATTTTTTCGATGTGGTGTGGCAAGTTATGGACCTTGGTGAAGTTTGAGTAGCTTATGGTCCATAACTAACCCAAATTTTGATCCCGAGGTTTTTTGCCTATGTTCTTTTTCCTCGTGGATATTTAGTTTTTGTTAAACCAGCATGTTTAGGATATTTAGATAATATTTGTAGCATATAGTACTTAACATATGGCATATACCATGTTATGATGATTATCTTAAAGTATTTTAAAAATTGGTACCCACCAAAATTTTTAATTAGTAGTTAAATTATGATTATACATATTTGGGTTTTTGGCAATATTTGTCTTGATAAGTGAGGGTAATTGATATATGAAGCATAATAAGTGAGTTTCTTATTGATAATTTATGCATTGCCATCTGTAAGTGAGCTTATCTTGCTAGATTCATACATATTTTGTGCTAATTCAGAAGTAGCCTTGTTACTCTAAGTTGGATTATAAATTAAAATAGATTAGGAGGTGATCCTAGGCCTTTGTTCTTTAAATCAATCCACTTTATCCTTTAATAACCAAACAAAATAATGTTTTATCCCATGTTCCAAATAGTCGAGCCTTACATGAACCAATTCTTTCTGAAATACCTTATTAACTTAACTTTGTCTACTGAAAAACCTTGAGATTAGCCCTAATCTATCCTTGAGAATTGTGAACCTTGACCGAAGCAAATTTCCTAGATTGAAGGTGGCTACCAAAAGAAACCCTTGGTTTGAGGAATAGATATTGCGTACTTCAAAATAGGCTCAAAGCCTAAGTTGAGAGTGTCGATGTAGAGGTGAAATCACAAAAATAAGGTGGTTAGTTGGGAATGATATAAAAAGAAGAAAATCATGTAGCAGGAGAAATAAAAAAAGAAAAGATGCCTTACATTGAGAGTAAAAGAAAACTAATTTGTGAAAATGAGGCAAAAGATGAAAAATGAGAAGAAAATACCCGAAAAAGCTTGAATATGAAGAAAAAGGGAGAATAAGGTGCAATCAATTGAGTTGGTAAGGTGAAAGTGATGAAAATCATGGTTCAAAGATTGTCTTTAGTCATTGTCTTTTCAAAAAATGCCCTACCAAAGCCCCATGAGCGTACGTTACAAGCCTAGAAAGTCCTAGAGTGATCCTAGTCCAGCTAGTTGAAAATCTGAGTCATGAGCATATGGACAAGCCTATGTTATTAGTCAATATGCATGAATATCTTTGTGAGTGTGATTATGTTAGTACAGTCCCAATGTATATTTTGAAATCATCTTTGATTGTGTTATTTAGGAGTTCTTTCTATGAGGGCATTTGTATTGCATTGTTAACATTTGACTTGTTCAATGATTGTGGATTATGGATATTATCTTGCTTGTCATGGTTGTGTTGTCAGATGCATCACTACGTCCTAGTTTGCCAAAATAGCTATCTGATCTTGTTTTAAAAAGTTGATGTGGGTACCTAAGCCTAAATTGTACAAGACATATGTCATTAAGTTCTGTTCAGTTGGTTGCTATGTTATCTAGTTAGTTTGAGTCGTCGCTCGAGTAAATTGTGGGTGCTGATCTGCTGTCAAAATACAACACATTTGATGCCTAATATTTGATATTTTGTGTATTCTTAATGTGATATTTATAGGTTTTATGTGTTTTTGTGTTTATTTTTACAAGAAAAGTAGGTTGGCACAATTTTGGAAAGATTGCAGACATTTTCTAGTTCTTGCGGAGTTACGAGACTCTTTACTAGTCATAGATCCATCTATGAGTCATAGAGTTGGCTTCGTAGGAAATTTCCAATATTATATGAAAGTTTAAAAATTTGAGGTTCAGCAATATGAGACCTCATTACAACTCGTTGTTCACTCTACTAGTCATATTGGAAGGTTTCGTAGAAATTTCCAATGTTTTCTGTTGTTGGACCAAGTGCTATAGATAAGGACTACGAGAGGACAATATGAGTTGTAGATCAGACTATGGCTCATGCAGATGTTTGTAGGAGTAAAGCCCAAGATCTAAGAAGCTAAACATGAATTCTCGATTACGACTCGTGACCTTAGTTAGAGTCGTAACTACAAGTCATAGCGTATACTGACTAGTTTTTATAGTTATTTTACGGACTTGTTTGTAAATACTATAAATAGCAAATATTAGTCATTAAGTGCAGTTTTCATAGTTTCTGATAGAGTATAGCAGACTTAGAGTAGAGAGCATGAAAATTATAGCATTTTTAGGGTTTTAGATTTGAAGACTAAATATTGGAGAAGAGATTCACTTGTGGATTCAAGTCATCTTTTGATCTTATGATTCTCAATACAAATTAGATTTTCTTGTTCTTCAATCTTTTCGGGTAAGTGATTAAACATGTCTTCTTTACATTATTTCTTTGTTTTCCCAAAATATGAGTAGCTAAACCTACAACTTGGTGTTGTGGGAACCATGAGGATCTAACCAAATAGACCCGAATTATTTGCAATTCTTAGAGTAGGTATTTGCATGCTTTAATAAAATCTCTTCATTTTGAATGTTTTCTAGTGGTGGCCAGCATTAGAACTCACCTAGTGTTACCTTCCCAGTCTAGGTGGTAAGAAATAAGAAAAAAGATTGATTAAGAACATTAGACGATGTGTTCTAGTCTAACGAACCAAACTAGACCAAGGCAAGGTTGACTAGGACTATGGGTAACGGTTAGTTTTTTTGGCACACATTGGAGATGGGCCAAGTCCAATAGTGAAATTCAATATTCACCTTTGAACAAAGTGTTGGAAGAACTTAAATTACGATCTTGCATGTAATATTCTAGTTATGAATTATGATATCTGGTGATGTTAAGTTAGTGAATCATGGAGAACACAATATTCATGTTGCTCATTATTATTGATTATCTTCCATTTTAGTTAGTTTAGTTTTATTTCTTATCAATCATTGCAAGCCCCCTTTTGGGAATTGAGTTGGTTAATTCTTGAAATATTTATTAGTGAATCTATTTGGAATGTCCTATATTCACTGTTAGATCCAACCTGAACCTTTGTTAGGTTTATTACTTTGACGATCACTTTGACTTTAAAAGAGAGGTGTATCTTGAGCGCGATCATTGATCTGAAAACCCCGACATCTGATCAACAATAAAACATGTGTCCTCCTCATAGTAGAGATCATCATATGTGGGTAAATGTAGAGGTTGATGAGCAATTGCATTAACTCGCTCTTGATTCTGCTTCATCATCACCTCTATGCCTATACAGATTCTGGCAAGATCATGCATAATCTCTTCATTTATCTTAACTTGCTTTGAAGTAATACTAATATTGCATTAACTTTTTAGTAGATGCCCTGTGTCTTTTCCCCTATGCATGATTGGTCTTGACCAGTCTCTCTATCCTTTCAGCAATCCTTGCGAATGGTTGATCTAATAACATGCCCCCCATAATGGTATCAACGCAAGCTTGACTAATTTCATCAAGGGCATGGCAGAAGATCTCGACTAAGGCATCATCAGTAATCTTATGGTCCAGGATACTTCTCAAGCATTTACTGAACCACTCCCATGTAGTACTGACAGAGTCACTAGGAAGTTGCTCAAAGTTGTTGATTTGATCATTCAACATGAGCTTCTATGGTCTTGGGAAATACCTCACCAAAAAGGCCTTTTGTAATTTAACCCAACTAGTGATCAAACTCTGTTATAGCTTAACTAGTCATAGTGTTGCATTTCCTGTAAGAGATAATTAGAAGACACGAAGTCCCACAACATCCATATATAGATTTTCTATTCCCATCACACCCTTGTGAAAAATGCAATGTTGTCTAGATAGATATGAGGATACTCCGATGGTAAGCCACAAACAACCCACGATTCTACAGCATCAGAAGCAACCCACACAAGAACATAAACTTTGTGTCAACTGGTAGTAGTGGTAACATAATAGCTCCAATCACCTCAACAGCCATAGGATTCAGCCTGTATTGATTCCACTAATAAGTGATGGCAGAAAATTCCTGTAGCTATGGAGTAATATCCTCAAGAGGAGGTGGGTTTTCATTTTAAGCATTCTTATTCTTGTTCTTATTCAGAGCTGCATTAGCTACATTATTGGCATTATGTTGGGCCTTTCTTCTCAATGTTCTCTGGATCTCTGGGTCGAATGGATTCAAGGGTCCGCCTTTACATTGCATGTTGGGCATGTACTACACTTACACCCTAAAAAGAAACAAAATTGACAAAAAAGTAAAAAATATGGAAAATAGGGATTAATACCCAAATCAGTTGAATTAACATAGTTTAACCATGTACCACCAAAACGGCACCAAAATCTTGATGTCGCCCAAGTTACAACTCCTTTTTCAGGATAAAACTGTCGTTGTCAAGAAATAGAACCTAACAAAGGTTAGGGTCAAACCCACAAGGAATATGTAGACGTAGAAGAATTTAATTAATGCAATTTGAGTTTGTCTTACTAACCAACTTACTTCCCCGAAGGGGGGGGGGTTGTAATAAAAAATAGAAAAGTAAACCGTTAACACAAGAGTTTAACCAATATGGAGAGAAAGTAGGGTATTATGTTCCACATGATTCCCTAACTAAGTATCACCAAATCACCTAATTGTTTTATAATATGTAGAATGCAGAATGGTAATTTAAGTTCACAAAACCCTTTGGCCCAAGCGAGAGGTGAATTTCACTACATGACTTGGTCCATATCCACGGTATGATATTACTATCTCTTACCTATTAGTCCTTGTACAACCTCATCTTGGCCTAGTTTGGTTGATTAGACGAGAACATATCAATCAAATCCTATTAATTAATCTCTCTTCCTATTTAGAACAAACTTGGTCCAATTAGCTAAGAGGGATCTAATGTTGGCCACCACTATAAAACATGCAAAATGAAGAGAGCTAGTTAAAACATGCATGCACACTTTCCAAAAATTATGAATTATCTGATTTTACCTTGTTAGTTCTTCACGGTTTTGGCAACTCTAGTTGTGGATATAGCTACAAATCTTTTGTGTTGATATAAAATTTATGAATTAGAATAACATAATAGAGCACTTAAACAATTGAATTAAGCACAAGTAAATCCAAGCATCAATGAGAATCACAAAATTATAAGATCAAATCAAAATGCAAGTGTTTCTCCAAAACTATCCAATGTTTTCTCTACTCAATCTTACTATTTTTCTCCCATTGGTCAAACTCTCCCTGAAATTGTAAGAAAAATACTCTAAAACCTATTTATAATATTTGAAATACAATTGCTAAACAAAATAGGATAATTAGGTCAGCACGTCTCATGAATAGCTTTACGAGCCACATTGTGTTCCATGGCTCATAATCGGGCATTCGTACATTATTGGTACAAAACTAGACTTGTGATCTATAATACCCCTCTATGGACTATATATTGTTCTACAGCTTATAGGGAATTTCATCTGATGAGTCTTTAGAAAGTCCTTGTTCTTTGATCTTCACGCTACGAGACACCATCTACAATTTGTAAAATAGTTCATGACCTATCTCCATATTTGTAGAACATATTTCAGAAAATCATCCCTCATTGGAATTATTCACAAAACCTCCTTCACGACCCATAGAATGCACTACGACCTGTAAAAGGCCTCGTACATCATCAAAAATAGCAACTTTTGCATAATCTTCCCAAAATCACTGCCAACCCTAAAATCTTGCAAAATAAACACAAAAGCCCATAAAACCAACTAACATCGCATTGAGAACACACAATATTCCATATTTTTAGCATAAAAAAGTGTTGTATTTTGACAACACATCAATTAGTTACATTCTTCTTATGCCTTTAAAAACTATAGAACCCACAAAGTCAAGTTTCAATTTCTAGATGAGCCTATTCTTGAATGGAAGGTTAGTCACTCTGCTATTAAAGGTCGATTTATTTCCTACCTTAAGGCCTGAAAGATGATATAAAAGGGGTATATCTATCATACAGTGAGGGTTAAAGATATGGAGTTCGAATAACCTACTCTTGAATCGATTTTGATGGTGAATGTGTTCCTAGATGTGTTTTCCGAAGACTTGCCAGTATACTTTCTGTAAGGGAAATAGACTTTGGCGTAGACCTTCTCCAGATACTCAACCTATCTTTATTCAGCTTTATCATATGAAAAAGTTTAGTTGAAGAAGTTGAAGGATTAGTTGAAGGATTTCTTCGAGAAGGGGTTTATTAGGCCAAGTATATCTACATGGGGTGCTCTAGTGTTATTTATAAGAAAGAAAGATAGATCTCTTCGAATGTGCATTGATTATAGATAATTGAATAAGATAACCATCAATAATAGATATTTGTTGCCAAGGGTTTATGACTTATTTGATCAACTTCAAGGGCCTACCCATTTCTCAAAGATTGACCTCCGTTCTAGTTATCATCAATTGAAGGTTAGAGAGTTCCCAATACAGATTTTCGGAATATATATGGGCACTTTGAATTTATGGTGATTTCATTTAGTTTGACTAATACACTGGTTGTATTTTTGTATCTTATAAATTGAGTGTTCAATCCATTACTTAATAGTTTTGTGGTTGTCTTCATTGATGATGTCCTTATTTATTCTCGAAGTAAGCAGGTGCATATGGATCATTTGTGGCTAGTCTTCAAACTTTGACGGAGAAGAAATTGTATACTAAGTTTAGCAAATGTGAGTTTTGGTTGGCTGAGGTAGCTTTTCTTGGTCATGGGGTATACGGTGATGGTATTAAGGTTGACCCGAAGAAGATTAAGGCCATAAAGAATTGACCTAGACATTTGACTCTTTTGGATATCTAGAGTTTTCTTCGGTTGGCTGCTTATTATAGAAGGTTCATCCAAGGGTTCTCATCCATTGCATCACACTGACCAAGTTGACTCAAAAGAAGGCTAAGTTTGTATGCTCAGATGAATTTGAGAAGAGATTTTAGACTTTGAAGGATTGGCTTACATTGTCTCCTATTTTGACTTTATCTAATTGCTTAGATGGGTTTATCGTGTATTGTGATGCTTCTCAGATTGGGTTGGGTTATGTACTTATGTAACATGGTAAGGTGATAGCTTATGCACCAAGGTAATTAAACGTGCATGAGCTTAATTACATGACTCATGATCTTGAGTTAGCGGTGGTAGTGTTTGCCTTGAAGATTTGGAGACACTATTTGTGTGGGTTGCATGTTGATGTTTCCATTGATCACAAGAGTTTGTAATATATGTTCAGTCAAAGAGATCTTAACTTGAGGTAAAGGAGGTGGTTGCAACTCCTAAAGGACTATGACATGAGTGTGTAATATCATCCCAGCAAGGCATATATTGTGGCCAATACTCTAAGTAGGCTATCTTTGGGAAGTGTCGTTGACAAAGGGAAGAAAGAGTAGGCTAGACATGTCCACTATTTGCCTAGTTAGGTGTTAAGTTAGTCGACTGTAATTATGGTAGTATTCTTGTGTAGAATGGGGCCTAATCTTCTATAGTTGTTGATATAAAGGCTAAGCAAGACCTAGATCCATCATTGGTTGAGTTAAAGAAATTGTCTGCTGAAAATAAGATAGAGGGTTTCTCCCAAGGGGAATATAGTGTGCTTTGGTATCAAGATCGATTATGTATTCTAGATGAGCATGATCGTAGGAGGCTGATAATGAGTGAAACCCATATGTATCATTATTCCATTAATATGGAATCTACTGAGATATATCAAGATTTGAGGGGAGTGTATTGGTGGCATGGTATGAAGAAAGATATAGCTAAGATTGTATCTAGATGCCCTAATTGTGAACAAGTGAAGCTAGAGCTCCAAACATCCAGTAGTTTGGCCTAAGATATTGAAATTCCTACTTGGAAGTGGGAAGATGTGCACATGGATTTTGTGGGTGGATTACCCCGAGCCTGAAGTCAATTTGACTCCATTTGGGTTATTGTTGACTGATGTACTACCAAAATAAACCACTTTTGATGTTTAAAAATTAGAATTTTATGTGTTTTGAATGTGATGTTAGTTGGTTTTATGTGTTTTTGTAATTAGATTTGCAGGATTATTGGATGGCCATGATTTTGGAGAAAATTGAAGAAGTTGCTAGTTTTTGTTGTTATACATGACCCTTTATGGGTCGTAGATCATTGTACGGGCCAAGGGAGGTTTTGTGAACATTTCCAGTGAAGGCTGATTTATAAAGTTGATTTTACAAACATACAGATGAGCCATAGAGATGTTTATGAGTTATAGAAGAGGATTCTTGTCGTGAGGATCAAAGAATTGGACTTGTAGAAATGTCATCAGGTGAAATCCCTTTTTGTAAACTACTTTACGATGCATAGAGGAGTTCATTGAAATGCCCCAAAAGGTGCCCGAAAATGTGTCTTAAAAATGCCTATAATTATAATTTCTATATATCTCAAAATTCATTAGTGATATTAAAAATCTAACTTCATATTCCTGATTTGGGGGAAAAATTGAGTGGGGGATGGGTATAACAAGAATTTTAGAAGACCCATAGTGAAAAATAAATTTCACCAAGTTTCGAAACGTGGACCTATCGTGAACCTACGTATTTTGTTGCCAATTTTTCTTGTTTTGGTCCAAGTCCTTAGTGTCATGGGACTAAGCCTTCCTATGCATAAAAATACCTATACTTAGTCATTATTCAACCCATATCATTCAAGACATTCCCCAAAACCCTCTCTAACATTCCCTGAATCTCAAGAAATTTATTCAAGCTTCAAATTCTCATTCAAATCTTCATCAAGGGAATCCCCAAAGTTGAGGTATGTGGGTTTTAACCATTGGGTCCTTTGAACCATGGTGCTCAACTTTTCTCTTATGTAAATTGCATGTTTTAAATTTGGATTATCTATGGTTATTTCTTATAATGAATTTGATTGTAAACTATATTGGGATTTCATAAAATGTTGACTATTTAAGTATGTTTTAAGCTATGAGTCTATTAAGAGATTTGAAGTGGCATTTCAATGTATTTTGAATGAGGGTGTTACCAAGTGTCGGTGGGTTGATTTACATTAAGATTTCTCAAATGATTTCATTCTTGAATTGCATAATTCTAAACTACCCGCCAAGTGTTTGATAAAATGTCTGGTTAATTGTTCTTGAGATATTGATGATCTATTGCATGGCCTATGAATCAAATGACTTTATGATGATGAAAGTAATGTATGTATGTGATGAATTTATGAAAAGAATCAATAATGTTGCAAGTTGACCACACCTTGTTGAGGGGGTGATATGCCTCAACAACTTTGATGGGGGGGGGGGTGCTATGCCCATCTACCATATTGAGGGATATATACGTAGACCACTTTGATGGGGAGTGCTATTCCCCTCTACCATGTTGAGAGGTATATACCTTGGACACTTTGATGGGAAGTGACATGTCCATCTACCATTTTGAGGGGTGTATATGTTGACCACTATGATGAGGGTGACATGCCCATCTACTAATTGAGGGGTATATACCTTAATCACCTTCCAAGAGGGTGACGTGCCTTCGATTCCCAGTACTTGTTTGCTTAGTCTCTTCCTACACAAGTAATATGTTCCATACAAGCATGTTTTACTTCAAGTAATGATCATTCATGACATATTATTTTTATACTATTCATTGCCTATATTTATGTATTTTGACTAAGTGGCCTATCTCTTGTTGCATTGCATTCTACATACTTAGTATATTCAAATGTACTAATGCATACTCTATACCAACATGATGTTATATGTAGGAATCAAAGCTTTCAAGGTCATCCTTTGCGTGGCTAGTTGTGATATCATGAAGATAAGCTTTGGTGAGGAGTCAATTTCGGGAACACTAGCTGTGCTACTCTTGCTTATGTTATTTCTTTATGTTCAACTCTAGCTACTATCAGGCTGAGCCCAAAAAGTGTCCTAGCCCCCGCTCAAGTCTATGTTTAGATGTCTTGTTGGACAAGTGATGTAATTATGTTATGTTCTTGACTCTTGTTTGTTTATGGTTATGTAAACTTTCTTTTAGTCCCTTTATCCCTATATTTTTACTCTCTTGTCCTTGTTTAATTGCTTCAGCGACCACAGATGTGCAAACGATATGCTAAGAGACTTTTTTGGGGACCCTTTGGGTTCCCATTCATCGTGTCATGTCTAACCCTAGGGTTGAGTCGTGACAAACTTAGTATCAAAGCACTAGGTTGTTAATGGTCCTTGACATCTAATATACCGCGATGATTAGAGTCTTGGTTATGGTTATAAAGTGCACCACAATTATGAGTAATAGGCTATGAAGCGTTTTAGGAAATGTTTCACTTCTTCTTGATCTATGTTGTGCTATAGGAGTTAAGGTAAGTTTTTTACCTTAACAAATGTTCTTTTATATGCTAGATCATGCCTATTCTAAGAGGAATAAGAGCTCGTTCACCCGAGAAACAGTTGACCCCTCCCACTCCTCAAGTCCCTCTTGAGGAGGGAGTAGCTTATGAAGCATTTCTAGATGTTATTACCATGCTAGCCCTAGCCATGACTAATCAAATCAACCAAGGGGCCCAAGCCCCTCGAGGGTGAGGGATTTTACTAGGTTGAACCTATCGAAGTTCCATGGGTCTAAAGTGGATGAGGATCTTCAAGAATTTATTGATAAGATATACAAATTATTGTCTATTATGGGGGTTAACTCGGAGGAGAAAGCGGATTTAGTGGCCTACCAACTCAAAGGGGTGGCCTAAATATGGTTTAATTAATGAAAAGTGAAGAAGGGGAATAATAATGTAATCCTTTGTGAGGAGTTTAAGGCGGCGGTTCTCAACTCGTTCTTCCCTCTTGAGCTAAGGGAGGCCAAAATGATGGAATTCAGGAATCTAAAGCAAGGATCTATTAGTGTGTGCAAGTATACCCTCAAGTTCAACCACCTCTCTAAATATGCTCCACAATTGGTGGTCGAACCAAGGTCTATGATGAACAAGTTTGATGAATAAGGAATGTCATCCCACCATGTCGATAGGTGATATGGACATGTCCTATCCCATGACTTTTGCCAAACAATTGGAGGGCGAGAAGTTGAGAAAGAGGAGAATAGGTGAGGCTAAGAGAGCCTAATTTGAAGGTAGATTCGAAAGTCCAAAGGGTGGCCGATTTCATGAAGGCCAAGGGTCTTCTAATGCTCCTACTAAAAGATTTTCTAATAACAACCCAAGGGTCCAAGGTAGTAGTGGTGTGGTGCCTAATCCTATGTGCCTTAGATATGGTAAAGGTCATAATGGCCCATGTTAGAAGGATACATGCTTGTTATGGGAGTGGTGAAGTGGGTCTTAAGGTGATTGATCATCTTCATAATCGCAATAAGGGTAGAGAGGTTCATCCACAAGGGCAAGATACAAATGTAGATCCTAAGGGAAAAGGAAGCCAACAAGGTAATGCCTCAAGGCACAATTGATTCTATGCTCTTCAAGGAAGATAAGGGGTAGATAAGGTGCCGATGTCATCACCTGTATGTTAAAAGTCTTTGATTTTGACATGTATGCATTGATAGACCTAGGTGGCGCTCTTTCTTTTGTTACTACTTTTGTTGCCAAAAAGTTTCATGAAAACCTGAATTTTTATATGACCCATATGAGGTATCTACTCTTGTTGGTGCATCCATTGTTGCTAGAAGGGTCTATAGAAATTGTACCTTTTTTATTTTGCATAAAATATTGTCTTGTGATTTTGTTGAGTTAGATATTGTGGATTTTGATGTCATTCTTGCGATGGATTGATTGCATGCACATTATAACTCTATTTATTCTAGAACCAGTGGGATCAAATTTCGATTACCTAATGAACTCGTCCTTCAGTGGAAGAGTTATGATGTGGTGGTCAGGGTAGGTTTGTTTCTTGCATTAAAGTCAAAACTTGATTTCTAAGTGGTGTCTTATAACCTTGTGAAGGTTAGGGATGTCAAAGTCCTTCCCGTAGAGTTGGTTTAGATGGTTAATGAATTCCTTAATGTCTTCCCTAGTGAACTTCCTGGTGTTCCTCCCAAAAAGAAAATAGATTTCGGCATCGACCTCCTTTTCGATACTCAATAATTTCTATTCCCCCTTACTGTATTGCCCCGACAAAGTTGAAGGAGTTGAAGTAGAAATTGAGGTATTTGTTAAAGAAGGGTTTTAGTAGGCCTAGCCAATGAACTTAGGGTGCACCTGTGTGTTTGTGAAGAAGAAGAAGGATGGTACTCTTAGAATGTGCATTGATTTACTAGCAACTTAATAGGGTCACCGTGAAGAATAAGTACCCTCTACCAAGGATTGATGATATTTTTGACCAACTTCAAGGGTCTAGTCACTTCTCTAAGATTGATCTTCGGTCCAGGTATGACCATGTGAAAGTGAGGGAGTGTGATATTGCCAAGACGACCTTCCGGACTAGGTATGGGCACCATGAGTTTGTGGTTGTCTTTTGTGTTAGCCAATGCACTGTCTATCTTTATGCATCTTATGAATAGGGACTTCAAACCCTTCCTTAATTTGTTTGTGCTGGTATTTATTAATGAAATCTTGGTTTATTCCCATGGTGAGGAGGAGCATGTGGATCACTTGAGGATGGTGTTGCAAATCTTGAGGGAAGAGAAGTTATATCCCAAATATGAGAAATGTGAATTTAGGTTGAAAGAGGTTGCCTCTCTAGGTCATGTGGTATTGGGTGATGGTTTTAAGATGGATCCTTAGAAGATGAAGGTGATTAGAAATTGGCCTAGAGCTCTGACTCCCTCAGACATTAAAAGTTTCTTAGGGTTGGTGAGTTACCACTAGAGGTTTATTAGTGGTTACTCTTCTATTGCTTCTCCCATGTCTAATTTGACCCAAACGAAGGCAAAATTTGTTTGGACCGATGAGTGTGAATAGAGTTTCCAAACATTGGAAGATAAGCTTGTCTCCGCTCCTATCATGTCTCTACCAGAAGGGTTGGAAGGTTTGTTGTGATTTGTGATGCCTCAAGAATTGGTTTGGGCTGTGTTTTGATTCAAAATGGTAGGGTGATAGCTTATGTTTCTAGACAACTTAAGGTGCATGAAAAGAATTATCCTATCCATGATCTTGAATTGGCTACCGTGGTATTTGCTTTGAGAATTTGGTGAAACTATTTTTATAGGGTTCATGTTGATGTGCTTATTTATCACAAGATTCTCCAATAAGTGTTCACCTAAAAGGATCTCAACTTTAGATAATGAAGGTGGTTAGATCTCCTCAAAAATTATGATATGAGTGCGCATTATCACCCCCATAAGTCTAATGTTGTGGCCGACACTCTAAGTAGGGTGTCTATGGGTAGCTTATCTCATATTGATTGTAGTTGCAAAGAAGTTGCTAGGGAGGTCCATCGATTGGCTAGATTGGGGGCTAGGTTGGAAGAGGTTGATAATGGTGATTTGTGGTTGTTGATGGTTCTAAATCTTCATTGGTTTAGGAGGTAAAGGCAAAGAAAGATCTTGACCCCTCCTTGTTATAGTTGAAGGCCTTGGTGAATGACGGTAAGGTGGAGGTTTTCTCCCAAGGGCGAGATGGTGCCTTTAGGTACCAAGGTAGATTGTATGCCTAGTGTTGGTAACTTGAGAAAGAAGAATTTATGTGAGGATCATAATTCTTCCTATTCTATTAACCCTAGTTCTGCAAAGATGTATAGAGATTTGAGGGAAATATTTTCGTGGGATGATATAAAGAAAGACATTGCTAATTTTGCATACAGTTGTCACAATTGCCAACAAGTTAAAGACGAGCATCAAAGGTCGGGTGGCCTAGCCCAAGATATTTAGATTCCTACTTGGAAGTGGGAGGAAATTAACATGGATTTTATGGTTGGGTTGCCTAAGACTAGAAAGTATGTTGGTTATATTTGAGTTATGGTTAATAGAATGACAAAGTCAGCTAATTTCCTATAGGTTAAGACTACTTATGGAGCCCAAGATTATGCCAAATTGTACATTTATGAGTTGGTAAGATTGCATTGGGTACCTTTGTCTATTATTTTGGATCGTGGTGCTCAATTCACTTTTCACTTTTGGAGGTCCTTCCTTAGAGGTCTTGGTACCATAGTTAAGCTTAGTACGATCTTTCACCCTCAAATGGATGGCCAAGCCAAAAGAACAATCCGAACTCTTGAGGATATGCTTAGAACATGTGTTTTGGAGTTTAAGGGTAGTTGGGGTGAACATATTCCACTCATTGAGCTTGCATACAACACAAGTTACCATTTAGTCATTAGTATAACTCCTGTTGAAGCTCTTTATGATAGACATTATAGGTCCCCAGTTGGATGGTGTAAGGTGAGAGAGATGGCTTTGTTCCATCTGGATTTGGTTCTGGAGATCATGGAGAAGGAGAGGCTGATAAGGAAAAGGGTTAAAATAGCCCAAAGTAAAACAAAGTCCTATGCCGATGTGAGGAGAAGTTATCTTTAATTTAAGGTTAGTGATTAGGTCTATTGGAAGGTCTCACCTATGAAGGGTGCGGTTCATTTTAACAAGAAGGGTAAGTTAAGTTCAAGATTTGTGGGTACTTATAGAGTGTTGAGAAGGATTGGTAAGGTGTCCTATGAGTTGAAGTACCCCAATGAAATGAATATGGTTCATCTGGTCTTCCATGTATCTATGTTGAAGAAGTGTGTGGCTGACCCAAGTGCTATTGTACCTTCAGATATTGTGGGTGTTTTTGAAGATAATTTGACTTATGAAGAGGTCCCAGTAGAAATTATAGATATACAAGCAAAGAGGTTGAGGAACAAGAATGTAGCTTTCGTTAAGATCCTTTGGAGGAACCAAAAAGTTGAAAGTGCCACATGGGAAGCCAAGGCGGACATGCAGAAGCGATATACCTATCTCTTCCGTTCTACTCAAGCCTAAGGAACTAATCTAAGTCCACTATATGATTTCAAATCTTACATTTCAATCCTTATATTTGCATATATTCATGTTTATGTTGACATGTTTATGGTGATTTTGACACTTATGTTGAGATTTTGAATGATGTTTAAGTGAATTGTTTCATTTGTATGTTAGGCTAAAATCTCTTGATTACATCTCTTATATATGTTTCTTTTACATTCGGGTACAAATGTTTCGAAGGAGGAGATATTAAAATGCCCTAAAAAGTGCCCGAAAATGTGCCTTAGAAATGCCTATAATCATAATTTTCATATATCTCAGAATTTGTATATGATATTGAAAATCTGACTTCATAGTCTTGACTAAGAATCTGGCAAAGATTTCGAATAACGATCCCGAATTCAAGTTCATTCTATTTCGACTCTTTCTCAAAGAAAGACGATTGGTGTAAACATGATATTAATTAGTCTTTGTCCTTTCTTGTCGGTGTTGCCGCTTCGACATTTTTTGACCATCTACGAATGTGATCATTCTAATGGAGGAATGTTTCTGCATTGAAGGATCGACCGGAAGGTACAGCAAGTGGGGGCTGACGATATGGAAGATTCATCACTTGAGAATTTTTGGTTTTCGCGGCCTGTGGAAGTTTCATGATGTTCACTTCTTCAACTGATATGGAGGGCCTTTCCTTATCTGTGTTTGCTTAGGCTTCACTGGTGCAATCAATGAAAAATGCCTTTGCCTCTACCCATTATCCCCTTTCCTTACCATACGTTCCACTCTAACAGATAACTCACCTTTTTTTTTTTCAGAGACAGAATATCCAGTAACTGATATGGAGGAGAAAATAGGGCCCAGATTTGCTTTGTTTTCTTTCTTGCTTTCCTTCCGTGGGCATGAAATCGATTCTTTGGTAATTCGTGATCGAATACTAGAATAGATAGCTCGCGGGCGGGCTTCTCCCGACTTTTTGCTTCCTATTAACAAAACATCCCCTTTTTCTTTGCTCTTCCGGAACCTTTTTCAAAAAGAATTTGGAAGAAACGTGTGATAACTAGAAATTCACAATGATAGATGGACTCAAATAAATGCATCCTATTCCTATTCGATAGATAGAAGGTTGCTTCCATGATCAAACTATTTGAAAGGGAATGTTATTTCCCTTCTTTCGCGTCAACAGGTTTACCAATCAACATGTTGATTCTTTGTTCCTCAACGATGAAAGCCGCTGAACTTCAGGGACAGGGGGAAAGGGCGACTGTGGGTAGCTCGACGACCAAGGGCGGTTGATTAGCCAGGCATTCCTATTCTGCAAGAAAGGACTGGAGTGGGGGCAAATTGAGTCGGCAATCTTCGTACTTTCTCCTTTCGCTTTGCATCCGTACCTTTCGTTTTCTTACTTCCTTTGAACATTTTCGCAGCACACGGGCACGAGAGAGGGACACCAAAGGCCTCTGCCCTTCCAGTTTAAGGTGATCAATTGTCTATTTGATTTTACCCCTAAATAAGAATAGGGGTAGTTTCCAAATTTGGGTAAGAAATTCGCACCTGACTGTGATAGCCCTCTCGATACCTTACGTTCACTTTGTAACTAGTGGCCGCTTTCTCATCGCATCAACCTTTTCCTAGTGCGCAGATCCCCAAAGAGGAAGGTGTTAGTGCTTTATTGCTCAGACGGAGAGAATAAACGAGAACACCCGGGTGTTATCTATTTGATTTCATTCCACTTTATAATGAAACTATTCAACTTCAAGCTTTTAATCATTGCTTTTTAAACTGCAAAAAAAGTCATTCATTTGACTAAATGCTCAGCTTTGCGGTGCAAGCTTTAGATTCTTTCCTACCAATCGGGCGGCGTGAATGCGAGATGCCAGCCTTTGCTTGGAGCATTGATTTCCCTATCAGTTTCAGAAAGGGTATAAGGTGCCTGATTTTGTTCTCTCTCTGGTCGAGTGGCTTCGCTCTACCCTTTCTTTCAATGTTGCCAATTCCCCCTCCCCTTAGGCCAAATGGGGTGTCCAGAAGAAAACACCGATAGTCTTTCACTTTTTTAGGGCTGCACATCAAACTTAATTCTTTTGCTCCTTGCTAGGCGAGTCGCTCGGGCCAATGAAGCGCTACGCTCGCAGGCTTTTAACAATATAACAACATTCCTTTGGAAATGACGAAGAGCAAAATTCTTGTAATTCATTTAAGTGGGTCGATTTAAATTGGAATTGTCAAGTCAGAGTCAAAGAAAAGAAATAGAGAATTCCTCACCCAGTGTTCAGTCGCATAGTGGAATGAAAAAGTGGAATAGTCGAATGATTAACTTGCTTTGCTCATTAAACTAAACTAGCTATTGTCAAAGAAAACATATTCTATCTTACAATTGCTTGAAACAAACTCAATATCAAATAGAGAACCAAGTGGAATAGTTTCATTAAAGGCTATAAAGTCTCATTGCTTTATTTCAATATAATATATTATATCGAACCAAGTGGAATACTTTCATTACATTGTTGAAATAGAATATATATTATATCACCCTAGTTGCATTCCAAAGTCGAATTACTTTGTTTGAAGTCAAGTTGCTTTAATAGTTTCATAGTGGAATGAATAAGTTTCATAGTTGATTTAATTGCTTTAATGAAAGAAAATATATTATATCTCACCCTGCGTTCAGTTGAGTTGAAGTCAAGTTGTTTTAATAGTTTCATAGTGGAATTAATTACTTAGTTTGAAATCAAATAGACAATTGATAACCCTAGTTTCATTAATGACTTTGTATGCAGTCAAGTTGCGTGAAGGATGTTCAAGATCGAACCTAGTGGAATAGTCTAATTAATTACTTTGTTTGCAGTATCCAAATCACTAATTGCACTTCGCATTGATCATAATTACTTTTTTGAAATCAAATAAAGAATATTGAACAATTACTTTGTTGTTGAAATCAAATATCTAACTGCATTCAGTTACGAAATTCCACTCTCCAGAATGTCATTGTACGGGGATGCGATTCGTCACATATGCACACCGCCTGGACGACTTTGTCTTACAAAAGCTTAAAGGCTTTGGGGGAAAGGGAACCATCTACTAGTTTGAATAGACGCTACAAACACTTTTCACTGGTAGTCCTCAGAGCGAAAGATTTTCCCACTGGGGAAGGCTCCGCACCTGTCAAACTTAATATCTTCTTTTTTGCCCGTTCGAAAGTTGCGAAGTAGCTCGACTGAAAGGATAGGGGCAAAGTAACTCGACTGAAAGGAGAGGGGAGATGTAGCTCATTTGAAAGGAGAGGGGCATGTCTAGTCGAATCAAGTAATTAATGCAAGTATGAAACTTCACGCAGGGTTGTCAATTGAACATCCTTCACGTCTGAACAAGGTGGAGCTGTACAGAGGGGCAATCTGAAATTTGATGGACAGACTTTTTAGAGTAGACTGGATTAGTCTGCTTTTTGCTTTTTCGAGAGATCGTGTTCTTGCTAGCCAATGGGAGTGGGAGATTGACCGACGCACTACTCCCCCGGACGTTGCTCTGCTGCAAAGACAAAAAAAATTAGAGCAAAAAAAGTCATTGCGTATTTAATGAAAGTATTCCACTTAACGCGAGAACGACTAAGCCAGGCTAAAAGTTGAACATCCTGAACACCCCTTTCATCACCGCTACGCCCCTTCTCTTTGGTGGGTTAAGGGTTTTGTTCCGATATTTCATCCTATCCTTTGGTTCTAGCAAAATACCGATCCACTACATCTAAAGCAAAGCCGGCCTTGCTTAAATCTCATACATACTAAGATTGAAAGAATAGTCCACACAAGGAAATAACTAGCTCTTTCATTAATCACTTTGCGCTAAGCTATAATAAACCTCTATTGAATCTAAGGCTCGATAGAGACTGATTTGCCGGATATCTCTGCTATCAATGACACAATGCCCAATGGAGGGCTATGAAATGGGTGTAGCTCAATCATCCTCCGATATTCCCTCTGGTAAATAGTTTCTTTCATAGTTGTGTAGCATATTCAAACTCCAAAGCCTTCGCTGTCCACTAACTCCATTCCTCAGCAAAGCAATCCGGTCGGTGCAGAGCCTACTCAGCTAGAAAGAGCTTGGGAACTTTGGTGCTTGGAGCCATTATTCAATTCATTGTATCATATCGGTAGTTATTGGGGCTCCTTCCCCAGCCTCACTCTCTGGTTCAAAGCATGCTAAGCCCACCCCTGCAGCTTATCAATATTCAAATTGATCTCTTGTTCAAAGCATTTAGATGTGGGCCTACGCACCAAGTAAAAGCTTACCCACGATGAGGATTCATTAAAGAGACTTTGGAATGACTTCCCACGCTTTTTGATGAGGAGTTTCATGGCATTAGGTCGAAGAAGCTCCAACCCCGGCGTTC
Organism: Solanum sejunctum; assembly: GCA_025642045.1. NCBI lineage: Eukaryota > Viridiplantae > Streptophyta > Magnoliopsida > Solanales > Solanaceae > Solanum > Solanum sejunctum. The sequence goes on along the minus strand of JAOTQJ010000099.1, from coordinate 9,884,131 downwards.
AGTTTAATAGTTGAATTACTTTTATTCATTCATAAGTTTCATAGTTGAATTAATTGCTTTAAAGTTTCATTCTTCACTTGCTTTTTTCAGTACTTCAACTAGTCTCCAGGTTCCTCGAATGGATCTCTTAGTTGTTGAGAAGGTTGCCCAAAAGCGGTATATAAGGCGTACCCAGTAAAACTGACAAGTAAACCAGATATAAAGATGGCGACTAGGGTTATTGTTTCCATTTTTATCATATTTGTCGAATTTCAAGACCCCAATGGATCTATGATAGGATCGTTTATTTACAAGGGCATGATATACAAAGTCAACAGATCTCAATGAATACAATAGGATTTATGGCTACACAAACTATTGAGAACAGTTATAGATATGGTCCAAGATGAACTGCAGTAGGAGATTTATTAAAACCATTGAATTCGGAATATGGTAAAGTAGCTCCTGGATGGGGAACTAGTCCTTTGATAGGTGTCGCAATGGCCTTATTTGCGGTATTTCTATCTATTATTTTGGAGATTGATAATTCTGGATGGAATTTCAATGAATTAGATCTATAAGGACCGCAAAGGCCATTCTTTTGAGTCCAAAATGAATCATTTAGAGCTCCAATTTATAGTCCATTCTATTTGCTTTTGGTAGTTTAAGAATTGCTTTCTTTCTGTATTTTTGGAGTATGAGTGTGTGACTTTTTATAATTAATCCTATTGATAATACAGAGAATGGGTCTGCCATCTTGATAGAGATGGTTCTACTTCGTCAGATATTTATTCGAATATTTGGAACACAAAATAGATTAAGAAATATTTGAACTATGATTCATACTTAATATTCAGACCTCGTGTCCGGGCTCAAAAAAATTCTCAAACAAAGAATTTGCATTTAGAAATCGCAAGATTCTTTTCTACCTATTTCTTCAGATTTTTACCAAAAGCAAAACCTTTCTTTGAATTTTGAATCATTATATTTATTCGGGGAATAAGTGATGATCCGAGGATTCTGACTCAGGGAATCCTTGAATTGATTTAGGTTAGGTTTTTAGGAAATCATTGTGGTTCTAGTATGAATCTGAGGTTTTAATCGATTCATAGGGTCTTAACAAGAGAATTCCTATCAATAATAAAGAAAACAAATAAGAAATTCGACAAATTCTATAAATAAATAGGGAAAAATCAAATTCAAGAGGCCTATAAGTATCAAAATCAAGATAAAGATGACTATGCCAACTTGATATTTTGGTATTATCACCACAAAGAAGAGCTTTCGGATTTTCCAGAGAAGATGGTTTAAGAAATTTCAAACTTTCTATTCCATATCTGTTGCAACTGGTATTTGGGGTTTTTTGCTTGAGCTGTACGAGATGAAAGTCTCATAGACGGTTCTCAGTGGGGGAGTTCCACCTATCTCAATAAAGTATATGATTGGTTCGAAGAACGTCTCGAGATTTAAGCTATTGCGGATGATATAACTAGTAAATATGTTCCTCCCTACTTCCTTATATTTACTTGTTTAGGGGGAATTACGCTTACTTGTTTTATACTACAAGTAGCTACTGGGTTTGCTATGACTTTTTATTATCGTCCGATTGGCTTTTGCTTCTGTTCAATACATAATGACTGAAGCAAACTTTGGTTGGTTAATCCGATCCGTTCATCGATGGTCGGCAAGTATGATGGTCCTAATGATGATCCTGCATGTATT
>JAOTQJ010000099.1:9787577-9863140 GCA_025642045.1 Solanum sejunctum | reverse complement strand
TTGATCCCAAAGTATAATTAAAGGTGGTCTCTTATCTGCAATCAGTGCATAATTTCATTTGAGTTATATTTCATGTATAGTATTTATTGCCTTACATATTTAGTATATTATCCCATACTGAGTCCTTTTCGAGTGACCTGTATTTCATACTGCAGGTACAGGTTCTAATAGATCTTCCCAGAAGAGTTCAGGACATTCAACTGCCGTTACCAAGCTCCAGGTTGTTCCAGAGCTTTATGCGTATTTTGAGTTTATATGCTTATATTATGTAGTTAATTCAGATGGGGCCTGTCCCAAATATTTATGGATACTTTCTGTCGACTAGAGGCTTTGTTGACTATGTAAACTAAAGTGTCGTCATGTCTCGTACATTAGACACCGTGGCCCCAATGGCCTAGCTATATGTATCTCCTTTTAGATTATTACCATTTATGTTCTTAGAAGCATACCAAACATAGAAACTCCTTATAACATGTATACAAAGTGCATAGATAAAGGTTGGTTCTCCTGAGCCTTATCGGCAATGGGTGCCAGTCCGCCCTAACAGCAACTTTGGGCATGACATTGTTGGACATCTTGCAGACTCTTGTATGGATATATGCTATGTGTTGATATTTGGAGATTATGCTTATAGATATCCATTGGATATGGTCAATATGATATGATTATAATTATTATTATGTGTATTATGATATGATATGGAAATGTGAAAGATCGTAATTCTCTTTTTTCCCCATAGAGTGAGTCATACTTATCTTCCCCATAGTCTTTATATGTTATGTTTTGTGTGAATTCATACAAATCTCAATCCTTATAATACCTCCATATCATAAGCCCTACTTTTTTGTCTCTTAGAACTATGTATCTATTATCTTTTATATGCTTCCAATCTTTTGTACGCTTCCAAACTAATTGTGTGAATATGGATACCTTGAGGCTTCTTTGGGGACTTTCGAGTTCACATTCGCCATGTCACTTATAGACCCTAGGTCCGAGTCATGGTAAGTTTAGTATCAGAGCACTAGGTGTGTAAATGATGCTCGGATCTCATTATATCAAGTTGAATAGAGTCCAATTCATGGGTATGAAGTGGACTATGCCTATAAGTGGAAGGCTATAATAGCGTTCTAGGAATTGTCTTAGTTCTTCATGTTTTATGTCTTGCTTTAGACTATGCATTAAGGTTTCCTAATCCTAATGATGACCTTGCTACATGATAAAAGATATGTCACTACTCAACATAGCGGCACAACACTCCTTATTCACCAAATCGGATACACCTATTACGAACTTATTCATTCTAGACCTCGGGTCGACAACTAAGTGTGGAGCATATTTAGAGAATTTTTTGTTGAACTTGAGGGCATACTCCCTCACACTCATAGATCCTTGCTTCAAATTCACGAACTCCATCATTTTGGCCTCCCTAAGCTCAAGAGGGAAGAACCAGATAAGAACTGTTGCCTTAAACTTCTCCTATAGAATCACACCCTTCTCCATTATCCATTGGGTAAACCATATTTGGGACACCCCCTTGAGTTGGTATACCGCCAACTCCTCCTTCTCCTCTAACCTAACACCCATAATAGCCAACACTTTGTACACTTCATCAATAAATTCTTGAGGGTCCTCATCCACTTTAGACTTATAGAACTCTTATGGGTTCATCCTTATAAAACCCTCACCTGAGATGCTGGAGTAGGAGCATGAGAGGCTTGGGGCCCTTGATTGACTTGATTAGTTATGGCTTCAGCTAGCAAGGTGAGAGCATACCAGAGCTCTCTATGAGCCGAATGTTCCTCAGGTGTGTGTGCTCTTCTTCCTTTTGTGTTAGGCATGATCTAAAAATGACAAAGAACATTTGTTAGAGGGGAAACCTTACCTAACTTTTATTCCACTACATAGATCATGAAGAAGGGAAACATTTCCGAAATGCCTTATAGCCTCTTGCTCACAGTTGTGGCGCACAACACAATTATTAACAAGACTCTAATCAATGAGGTATATTGGATGTTTAGGATTATTAACAACCCAGAGATCTTATATCAAGTTTGTCACAACCCAAGCCTAAGGCCTAGATATGATACGACAAATGAGAACCTGCAGGGACCCTAAGCAAGACTCTTAACCTATCATTACACATCCTTAGCCGTAATTAAACAATAATGAGAGAATAGAAATAAGGGAAAAGGGACTAAGGGAGTCTTCGATATCATAAAACATCAAAAGAGTCAATGAGAGTCAAAGCTCAGCATCATTACATAGCTTGTCCAACAACACCTTTTACACTTATAATTGAGCGGGGGTTAGGATAACATTTCGGGCTCACCCCCGTAGTCAAAAGTAAACAAATAGATCATGAGAGTCTTTACATGACATAATAACAATAGATATTATCCGCAGAACTGAGGACTCACCAAACTTGCTTTTAGAAGATAGTACTAGCCACAGGAAGGATGAGGATGATCATGAGGAGCTCCTATTCATACGTGGTAGCATCATGTAGGCATAGAGCATGTGTTAGTAGGTTTAAATGTACTAAGTATGTAGGATGCAATGAAACAAGAGATAGTCAATATACAAAAAATGCAATATCATAAGCAATGGATAGTATAATAGCAATATGACATGTGTGAATGATGCTTGAATTAAAACATACTTATATAGAACATACTACATGTGTAGTAATAGACCTCTTGATGGTTGTCACACCCTACCATCAATGGTGATTGAGGTATCAACCCTACAATTGGTTGATGGTTGTCACGTCTTACCATCCATGGTGATTAATGTATCAACCCCTTAATCGGTTAATGATTGTTATGCCCTACCATCCCTGGCAATTGAAGTATTAACCCCTTATTTGGTTGATGGTTGTGATGCCCTACTATCCATGGCGATTGAGGTATAGAACCCCCTCATAAGTTGTGGTCAACTTGCAACACTATAGATATTTCTAATGAAATCAACACATATATACCTTCCTTTTATCATCATAAAGTCATTCAACTCATAGGACATGCAATGATCATCAATAGCTCAAGAACCCTAAATCGAACATTTTATCAAACACTTGGTGGGTATGCAATGCTAGTGTAAAACCATGTAATTCAAGATTGAATCATGCAAGAAAACTTGAAGTAAATCAATCCCAATACTTAATAATACCCTCATGCAATATACATAGAAACGCTTCATCATATCTCAAAATAGGTACTAGATTCATAGTTCAAAACATTCTTAAACAGACACACTTTTATGAACCCCAACATAGTTCATAGTAAAATTCATAATAAGAAGACCCATAGGTAAATCAACTTAGAAACAGGCAAATTATGTAAAAAGGAAGCTCAGGGACCATGGGTGAAAGGACCCAATGGTTGAAACTCACATACCTTAACTTTGCAGATTTACTTGATGAAGATTGAGATGAGAACTTGAAGCTTGCATGAATTTTTTGAATCTAAAAATGAATTTGGGAAACCTGAATTTGAGTGATAGCTAAGTGTTTGAGATGGTTTTGGAGAATTTCTTGTTTGATATGAGGTTGAAATAAATAACGAAGTATAGGTGTTTTTATGTATGGGAAGACTTAGGCCCAAAACCTAAAGGCCTTGGACTGAACAAGAAATAACAGGCCAAAAATAACATTGATCCATGCCCTGGCTGCGTCTCGTCAGGGGCGCAGATCGTCACTAGAATTTTTAAATTATGGAATTTCAAATTTTGATATGATTTCTCTAATATCGGGATTTGACCCATTCCCCACTCAATACGACCTACATTTCCTTCCATACAAAGCTTCAAAAGGTGTCATCTTAATGCTTGAATAGCAACTTTTATTATAGGCAAATCCAATAAGTGGCAAATAGTCCACCCAAACAAACCATGAAGTTGAATGCACAAGCCCGCGACATATCTTCAAATGTTTGAATAGTGCATTCTGCTTGACCATCTGTTTGAGGGTGAAAAATTATACTCAAATTCACTTGTATCCCTAAACTCCTCTGAAAGGACTTCCAAAACATTGTAGTGAATTGAGCTCCCCGATCAAATATAATGGAGAATGGGACCCCGTGTAGTCTTACTATCTCTTTGATGTATAACATTGCATAATCTTCAATTTTATAATCACTCTTAACCGGTAAGAAGTGTATCCACTTTATGAGTCTATCAACTATTACCCATATGTATTCAAACTTCTAAAATCAACTATAACCTTTCGGCGTTTCGTGATCTACTTTGACTTGTTGGAAATTTGGAAATTGAGCCATAAATTCTACAAGATCCTTTTTCATGCCTCCCCACCAAAACATCACCTTCAGGTCATGATACATCTTAGTTGATCCCGGATGGATGAACTATCTTGAATAATGGGCTTTTTTGATTATCCTCCTTCTTAACCCATTAATATTGTGTAGGTTCAAAACCCTTTATCATACCTAGACCCACCTTTTCCTTAAGTCTCCTTAGAATAGGATCCTCAAGCTGTTTTTCTTTCACCTTCATTACCAATAAAAATTACGTAGCAGTACGCACAATAACCCCATCCCAGGGTTTCAAGAAGAAGAACTCCCAAACTAGTTAGTTGACGTACATCCTTAGCCACTCCTTGACATACCATGGTCTGATCGACCATATTCATTATTGCCTTATGACTTAGAGCATCGGCTACCATGTTTGCCTTCCTTGGGTGGTATAGTATATCAACATGATAATCTTTTATTAGCTCCAGCCATCACTGCTGCCTTAAATTTAGGTCGTAAACTCTTATGATCAGTATATATATCAACGTAAACCCTAGATAAATAGTGGCCGCATATTTTCAGAGCAAACACAACTGCTGCTAGCTCAAGATCATATGTTGGGTAGTTTTTCTCATATGGTAGTTGTTGTCTAGAGGCATAAGCAATGACCTTACCATGTTGTATTAGTACATACCCTAATCTAACTCCTGAAGCATCGTAGTACACTGCATACCCATCGGTGTCTTCTGGAAGTACTAGTAAAGGTGCAGAAGTTAGCTTATTTTTTAGCTCTTGGAAGCTACTTTCACATGCATCATTCCATTTGAACTTGGTTGCTTTATGTGTCAACTATGTTAGAGGTGCAAAAATAGAAGAAAAACCTTCAACAAACCTTGTGTAATAACCTTCCAACTCTAGGAAGCTCTAAACTTCAGTATGTGTTGTTCGCCATGGCCAATTTTTCACAACCACTATCTTTTGTGAATCAACCCTTATTCCCTCATCGGACACTATATGATCGAAGACTACCACTGCCATAAGTGATTTGCATGGTCCTCTTCTAATGTTGAATATACCAAAATATCATCTATAAATACTATTATGAACAAATCCAAAAATGGGTTGAATACTTTGTTCATCAAATCCATAAAAACTGTTAGTGCATTTGTTAGTCCAAATGACATAAACAAGAAATTCAAAGTGACCATAGCACATCCTGAAAGCTATCTTCAGTATATCTTTCTCCTTCACCCTCAATTAGTGATAACCTGATTCAAATAAATTTTTGAAAAACATTTGGCACCCTATAACTGATCAAATAAATCATCAATCCTAGGGAAGGGGGTATTTGTTCTTAATTGTCACCCTATTCAATTGCAAGTAGTTGATACAAATTCTCAATGTGTCATCCTTTTTACGTACGAATAACACTGGTGCACCTTAAGGGGACACAGTAGGTCTTATAAAACCCTTCAATAAGTTTTTTAACTACTCCTTTAATTCACGTAGTTCTGTTTGGGCCATTCTATATGGAGGGATGGAAAAAGGTTGAGTGTCTAGAAGTAAGTCAATGCCAAAATCTACTTCTCATTCTTGAGGTAAACTAGGAAGATCTTCAGGGAACACATCAACAAATTCATTTACGATTGGAACTGATTGAAGAGTTGGTGATTCTGCGTCCATGTCTCTCACTTTAACTAGATGACATATATGTTCGTTAGATATCATCTTCCTTGCGTTAAAATAAGAAATAAACTTACCCTTTGGCACCCCAAAACTACCTTCCCATTCAAGAAATGCCTTATTTGGAAGATGTATTTTTACATCCCATAGTTGCGGCAGATCGCTTAGCCCCGTTCATCTTTGGCACAAGAGCACTCGATTAGTGAGATATTACCCACTCTTTCAAGGGTGGCTGCTTCTAGGCAAACCTCCTGGCTATCTCTGCACCCCTACCTCCTTTATCACTGAGCGGTCATTTAGGGGCCTTAGCTAGTGATCTGGGTTGTTTCCCTCTCGACGATGAAGCTTATCCCCCATCGTCTCACTAGCCGACCATGACCCCTATTATTTTGAGGTGATATTTATTATTTAGAGTTTGCCTTGATTTGGTACTGCTCTCGCAGCCCGCACTGAAACAGTGCTTTACCCCTAGATGTTCAGTCAACTGCTGCTCCACAATGCATTTCGGGGAGAACCAGTTAGCTCTGGGTTTGAGTGGCATTTCACCCCTAAACAGAACTCATCTGCTGATTCTTCAACATCAGTCAGTTCGGACCTCTACTTAGTTTCACCCAAGCTTCATTCTGGTCATGGATAGATCACCTAGGTTCGTGGAGATACACTCTCTTAGTTCGACAATCCATGGTGACATAATAAGAAGCTAACTAATCCATACCCATTAATATTGAATTCAATAATTTCTAGCTCAATAAGGTCAACCAATAATAGATTCACCATTTCTAGCCATAATAGATTCATCGTTGGTGTAGATACTTCAAATGGTATGTTCAAAAATTTAGGTGTTCTCTTAAGCATCCTAGCAACTAGAGGAGTGATGTATGATAATCTAGAACTAGGATCAATTAATGCATATACATTATTTGAAATGATAGACAATGTAGTTGTGACCATATCAGGTGAAGCTTCCAAATTTTGCCTACTTCGCAGAGCATAAGTACGAGTCTAGACCTCACTTGAACTAGCTGCCTCTCTAACACCTCTACAACAACCTGCAGGTACTTGCTGACTCTTATCTAATGGAGGAACTAACGATGATGATGCAATACCTAACCTATTAGGTTGCCCTATATCACCCGTGCATCTCTTTGGACAATCTCTCATCATATGCCCTAACATACCACACCAATAACAAGCATTTGTCCCAATATGAGATATACCTAAATGACTTCTCCCACATTGTTTGCAAGGCTGCCTAGGAGTCATTTGCTGGCCTGCCTAATATCCTATTGTCCGCGCACCTTGTCCATTGCCTATTTGATCAAGCTGATTACTTCTAGACCCTTGAAGTTATGATGGAGCACAAGTTACAGAGTAGGAGGAGTATGGCCTAGGTGGTTTATTAGAAAACCGAGGACTAAGCTCACTTTGGGATAGTGTAAACTGCCTCGTAGATCTGGTCGTCTTGGATTGCCCCCTTTTCAACTCTTGTGTCCTTCTCCTTTGCCTCTGATCCTCCAATTTCTGTGCAAAAGCTTGCATCCTCGCTATATCCATGACTTTATTCAAAGAATCAATAGTATAGTCACTAAGAAGATATGAATCCAACCTATCTACATATCGATAAACTCTATTTTCCATAGTAGCAACTACATTAGGAGCATACCTAGCCAGGAAAATAAATTAAAGGCTATACTCCCTCATGATCATATTCCCTTGGTGGAGATTCAAGAACTGATCTTCACACAGGCCTCTTGGATCTCTAATGGTAAGTAATGATCAATAAATGCCTCTTTGAACTCCTTCAAGGTAGTTGGAGGTGCACCTATATCATTGGATTTCTTCCACTCTTCATACAACAATATAGCCATACCCTTCAATCTATATATTTCTAGCTCAACAGCTTCTATACCACTCACATGCATAATATATAATGTACGTTGAATCTGATCAATAAAGTCTTGTGGGTCTTTGTTAGGATCCAAGTCGATGAAGGATGGAGGGTCCATATTAAGGAAGTAACATACCCTCGTGCTAGCTGCCCTATTCGCACTACCTGCACCTATAACAGGGCCTTCTTGTCTTTGAGCTTGGACAACAACTACACAAGTCAATAGCTAGACTGCATTTCTAAAATCCTACACGGTGGCATCAGTAGGTGGTTTTGGGGAAGTTCACTACTTTCTATTCATTAGGGGTTGGACGAGTTGGAGTTGACGGAACAGAGACTCATCTTCAGGCTCATTTTATTGTTTCACTCGACTGGGTATACCAACTATCACTTATACTTCCTTGTCTTTGCCTTTGTTTTTCCTATTTTCTGGCATACTTGCTATACAAAATAATTTAGTGGTTAGATACAATCCACCTACTACACTTGGATCTATGACACAATCTAAAGAATGAAAAGAAAGTAACAACTCTTAAATGCCATGTAACCTCCTACTAATAAATATGGTGCACAACAGATCGATAAGCAAGACTCTACATAGACAGGGATTTGAATACTCCCTAGGATGACCCGCTCTGATACCACTTTTGTGATGCCCTAAAGTCCTATTAAGGCGGACTGACACCCGTTGCCGATAAGGCTCGGGAGAACTAACATATAACCATGCATTTTCTATGAACATTATAAGGAGTTTCCATATTCAACATGCTTTGAAGAAAGTAGGTAGTAATAATACGCTAAGAGGAAACGCATCTGAGTAGGCTGTAGGAGCCACAATGTCTAAAGTATGAGACATGACCACACTTTAATTTACATAGTTTACAAATCCTCCAGATAAAAAACAGTATCTGCTAAGGGTGAGATATGCCTCATGCATGACTAACTGTATAATAAAAAAATATAAGCTCTAGACACATAAAGCCATGAAGCAACATAGAGGTTAGTAACAAAGTTAGAGATCTTGCACTCCTACTAGGGAGATCTAGTAGCTCTTGTAGCTGCAGCATGAAATGCAGGTCTCCCTTAAGGGACATTAGTATGAGATAATGTATTGAATATGTAAGGCAGGAAGTACTATACATGAAATAAAAACTCAAATGAAACCATGCACTAGATAAGGATAAAAGACCACCTTTAGCCATATTGTGCAATCATGTACTTTATGTTCTTTTTATTACTTTACCTTTTTTTACTATATCTTATATGCACAACATGTAATACAAATGACCATCTGATCAGTGGCAAATCAATATTGGGATTGACTAATGCTAGTCTTTCCTTTCACCCTTGGGATACCCCCTATAATGGAATTGACCCATGCTAGGTGATTCTTCCACCACTAGGCTACTACCCATCAATGAGCAACTTATTTTATCTTGTAATTACTTTTGAGATGATTCTTTTGGTGGTTATAACATTGTAGTTCTAGAACCATAGATATTGCATGTGATATGTAAATAACTATACAAGACAATACCATAGTGAAAAGAGTAGGTTATACAAATTATGAAGTGCGTATGAGATGAAATAACTCATGCACTTTATTTAGCAAAAAGAAACTCATGTATCTTGGTATCCAAATATGTAATCAAATTTAAAAATAACTGTATATGGGAGCATATGAACATATGAAAGACTGGAGACATGGTTTTTAGCTAAGTCGGAGTTGGTAAGTGCCTTTACGTGCCAAGGAAGGATCTACATTTCATGCCAAGTAATATGAAATCGAGTAGCCTTACATACCTCATTGTATGACCTTGCTATTACCTAGAAATGACCCTTCTTTCATCCAAATATTTATACACAATATAGTAGTTGATAAAACAAGTATTAGAAGACAATAGATACATCTTGGCAGCTCCATCTCATAAGAAAAACAACACATGGGTAGCAAGCGTGTAATTATCAACCTGAGCATATTCTTTCAACCTTTCTGCCTCTAATAGTATTTTCTAATACACATTCTCATATTCATATCATGTGCAACTTGTTTTAGTGCCATAACAGTCTCACAACAGCCCACAAAGCATAACACATAACAATTATACACAACAAACAAGTAAGCAGCATAACATTACATCCCTTCACTATATTTCGACGTCAATAATTTCCAAACATGTTCCAACTTTAACAAAATTATTCCCACCATATTCACACATAAAAATAGTCCTAAAATAGTCCAAAATAGTTCTCCAAATAGGTGGAGGAAGTGAGACCATAGTCCTGAATCAATCAGCCCACAATTTCTACTAAGAACACATTTAGGATAACACACAAAACTTAATTGTTTAAGTAGTGCAGCGACCTTGATACATCATTAATAGCACTAAACCTTGTTAAAAACATAAACTTTAATTCATAATCCAGCCAGCTAATAAGAGAAAAATATCTTAATAAAAAAGAAAAGTGTACAATAATCCTTCAAACACATACTATCTGAAATTTCAATACAAGTATAACTAGCTTGTCTCGCTTATTTTTCATGAAAAACCCATACTAAATACATAAGTATCTTTACTTACCTTTACCTTCAACATTGAGAGCTTCTTTAGGAAGCCTAGTAAGGTTTCTTGTGGCTACTTTGTTTGAGTTGAAAGAGAACAAAAAGAACTTAGAAAAAATTAGATTTTTTTGTCCGAGTTAAATGACTTAAGTAGTTTCTTTTAATACTTTTTAAAGGGGAAATTTTGGCTGACTTACACTTGTATTGTAAGACTTATTTTATCAAGGTGGTGATGTTGCAGCTTGGCCTTTTCACTTGGGCTTAAATGGGTCTTAATTTGTTGGGCCTTGGGTGCCCACTTTTCTTTTTTCCTTCACTTTGTTTGGGCCCAAATTATGAATGTACTTGGGCCCTTTTTATTCATCTTGGCATGTAAATGTTATCCATTTACAATGCTAAAATACAGGCTAAAATTACACACTTAACTTGGACTTTATTCATTATTAGACTTGGATAGATTTGGTGTCGGGCCTCATCTCCCTCTACCTAGCCTAGTTAAGCTAAGCACATAGGTATCTCACCTACTAACTTCCTAAGTCCTACAACCACCTCACTTTTCTCACTTCAATTAAGTTTTCGATCCCCTAAATTTGACTTAAAATGTATAAACACTCACTCATCTTAAACGTTAGATGTAAACATAGTCCTCTAATTTGCAACTCAAGCACTTTTAAAAATGGGAACTAATTTGACCAAGCCATATCATATTCCATTTACATAGGACTAGTAAATGTAATATGTGGGTTGTTACAGCTTATGCTCAAGCTCTACAAGTAACTGACTAGCTTTACCAAAAACAAGTTGGTATGGATACATACCTCTGCGAGTCTTGAAAGAAGTCTGGTATGCCCATGATGTATCATCTAGCCTTCGTGACTAATCTGTCTGATTTGCATTAATTATTTTAGACAGAACCTTCTCAATCTCCCTATTAAATACAACAACTTCCATGCTTAATGATGAATGAAAGGCATTGCCACACTATGTCTCACTCCATACTTCTCTAGTAGAGGCTTGAACAATCTATTGTAAGAGTGGGAAGCGTCATCACTTATGACCACCCAAGGTGTGCCAAACCTTGAGAAGATGTTCCTCTTGATGAATGTTGTGACACTGTTAGGTTCATTGTTAGGAAGTGCAACAACTTCCACCCACTTTGAGACGAAGTCCATAGCAATAAGGATATACTTTTTTCCTATATGAACTAATGAACTATCCCATGAAGTCTTTATATACATCTAACAACTCAATAACCATGATGGGGTTAAGTGAGAGCTCATGCTTTCAGGAAACTCCACCTTCTGTTTAGCACTTGTAGCAAGATTTTGCATAGTCATGGGTGTCTTGGTGGATGGTTGGCCAATAATAGCCACACAACAAGATCTTATGTTGATAAAGATCAAGCAAGAAAGAAAGGGAAAACGGAACAAAGATAGAAAGATATGTGCATTAAATTCAAACTATTGAAATTATGGGCAATAAGGGACTTAAACCCTCACCTCCTAATTGATTTCAATAACTTAAATCAAACCCTAGAAGGAAAAATTGAAGGAAAACAAGAACCACAAATGAGCAACCTTCAATTAACCAAGCAAACAAGTCAACTAACAATTCTATGAGTTCACCCTAATTACTCACTAATTACTCAACTAAGAAGATACTACAATTTTAGAATTCAATATTCAAAATAGTCTAAGTCTTCCATATGAAAATAAGGCTTTTTATACTAAGTAAATAAAAGAAGATATTTTCTTTACAATTTTACCCTTAATGAATAAGGGCCTTGTTTGGTTGCCTTCTTTTCAAGCCTTGAATTCAAGTAGTAGTCATTTCCACATATAGCCTCTTTCCTTCCTTTTTCTCACCTTGATAGACCTTCCACACATCATAAGCCTTCCTTTGGTGACCCTCAAGCTCCTCTAATGCTTCCTTGTTCATGAACATTGCTTGTAGGTCTTGGGGATCTTTTGCTAGACTCCTTGTGATCGGTCTTGAGGGGTACATGCCACTCATGTTGGTACCATCTCTACTTTGCAGGTTATCATCCTCCCCTTCTTGAAAAAGATTCGTCCTTGAATCTAAATATTCACCTACAACACAAGGAGATAAATCAATAACATTGAAAACATTATGAATATTACACTCACTTGGCAAGTCAATCATGTAGGCATTGTCATTGATCCTCTTGAGTACTTTGAAACATCCATATCCTCTTGGGCTTAGCTTTCCTTTTCAAACATGTAGAAACCTCTCTAACCACACCGAATCATTTGGGTTGAAGATCACTTCCTTTCTCCCCCAATTCTTTCAAAAGGCCACCTTAGAATTGTTCTTTTTAATGGTCTCTTTAACGTTGGCTTGAATGCTCATCATCTCCTTTGCCCTTTGCTTAGCATCTAGGCTCAAAACAACATGACTAGATAATGGAGTCATGGTTAGTAGAAATAAAGGTTTAAGGCCTCAAATGATGACATTCCAATAGAGGAGTGGAAAGACTAATTATATACAAATTCAATCAAGGGTAAACGGTCTTCCCAGGTAGTTGGGGTCCCTTTAATGATGCACTGAAGCACACTTCCAAGAGTACTATTGACTACTTCAATTTTGCCATCCATTTGAGGGTGCTAAGAAGTAGAGAACATACGTTTAATACCAAGTATACTCCATAAACTCTTCCAAAAGTGACTAAGAAACTTGGAATCCCATTATTAACAATGATTTGAGAGACCTCAGGCAATTTAAGAACATTCATGAAAAATAAAGATGCTACATAGGATGCATCATCAAATTTATGGCATGGAATAAAATCCATCATGTTAGAAAATCTATTCACTACCACAAATATGCTACCATGTCCTCTTTTAGTCATAGGAAAACCTGACATAAAATCCATACAGATATCCATCCATGGGCCACTAGCAGTAGGTAGAGGGGTATACTTACCTTGGGGGCGAGTTGTGGATTTGGCATGCTTACAATCAAGACATTGTCTACAAATTTACATGGCATGCTTTATCTTGGGCCAAAAGAATTGATCCTTTAGAATGTCAAGTGTTTGGGGTACCCCCATGTGTCCTATTAACCTACCAATATGAGACTCTTTGACAGGTATCTCTCTATATGACCTCTTAGGATTACAAGCTCATATATCCTTGAACAAAATCCATCAATTAATTGAAACGTATCAACCTGCTTCCCTTGGGTAAGATTATCAAAAGTATATATTTGAAGTCAGGATCCCTAGGATAGAATTTCTTTAATCTTTCAAATGTCATCATCTACGAGCCAAGGTAGTCACCAACATAAACCTTCTTGATAGGTCATCCTCTACCACATTTTCCTTGCCTTGCTTGTCAGTCCTACAAAAGAGAAGAAACAATACTAGGCAAAGTGCTAGTAGTTTGGTTAGCATGCAACAAAAATTGGTGTTGACATGACATACTAGAAAGTATCCCTCATACACACCCTTTAAACACTTGCTTGGCTTTGCTATCATGCATATATTCTCCTTATTTCTAGCCAAGGAACCTCGTTCCCTTGGAACAACAATAGAACTTCCACTATCAATGATTAAACAACACACTTTATCTTGAATTTTGTACCTAGCATGAAATAGATTCTCCCTTTGATCAAGTTCTTCTTTAGAAAGGGCTCCCTTAATTCTTCTCACGATAGATGAAAGATTGGAATTTCACCTTCAAGTCTTCATCATTATGAAGCAAAGATTTTCCTTTCTCCATGAAGCAAGCAAAATTTATCCTCACATCTAAACTTTCTTCTCCATTTCTCATCCTATCTTATCTATATTCCATCCTACCTTCTCTATTTCCCACTCTATCTCCTCATTTTTGGGTTGAATTGCTTTCCTTCGATTAACATTCTCCTCCCATACCAACCTTTCCTCCAAACCTCCCATCCTCCCATTTATTTTCTCTATTTGTTTGGAGAAGTAAGCAAAAGTTTCCATGATGTTCTTTGAACCTTCCCTAATTGGACTTGTATTAGATATGATACCTACAATACTCAACAAACAAGATTAGTAGCGAAAGTCTCATGTCACTCATATGTAACTCTCAAAGCACCTTCTATGGTGTTGTCTCAAAATAGATAGTGAACTAGCTCTGCTCAAATCAATTCAAGGTCACCTATCCTATGTAATGGAGTGAATTATTATGAGTCTTGAAGGAAGGACGACTTAAACAAAGCATAGGAACATGAATAAAAAGAAGAAAACTAGAAGAAAGAGACACAAGAAATATCGAACTAAAAGAAAACTAAGTAACAAAATTAGAAGAAAGTACTTGTTGTTACCTAATTTAAAGAATCAAAGAGATGATTTAATACTTAGAAACTAGTTAACAAGTAATTAAAGATGTTAATTAGTTGTTAAATAGTTGAGGAATGAAAGAAAAATGAGTAAAAAAGAAGAAGAATTGAGTTCGGACACTAGAAAAATTTTTGAAGCCTTAAGGTGTTCATAACTTAAAAGGGATTTGATTTGAGCCTAAAGACCCTCTCAATTCATTTGAGCTTCCTTTTCAGCCCTCTCATGGCCAAAGGCTTCGCAACACGTTGGAGAGCTTTTAGATCCCGCCCTACCCTAAAATGAAGAATTCAATTCGATTTTCTCTCCTATTGATTAAACCTAGTTAACAAGTAGTTAAAGCAGTCAATTACTTGCTTAATAGTTGGAGAATCAAAGCACAAAATTTTTAAGAAATGAACCATGTCGTTTAGACAAAAAAAAATTTCATGCCCAAAAAACCTCCTAGACTTAGAAAAATTTAAGTAAAACCTGCAGAGTTGGTCTCTGAATTTGGGCACCACGCGTTATGTGGCGCATTTGGAGAGGAGTAGGCGTTAACTCACTGCTGATGTGCTAATTTGGCACTGGCTGGCACTAAGTTGGCGCTGATTTGGCACTGACGTGGAAATTAGTTTTTTTTGCATTTTTTTAGAAAGTTTTTTAAAATTTATTTTTTTGATTTTCTTAATTATTTTTTTTCAAATTTCCACTAAGGGCCAACCAACACCTTGACCAACTTTGACTTGAAAAAAAGGATTAAATGTACCTTTTGGTCTTCTCATTTTCAAAGAACACTTGAATAGGTTTGAGAATACCTAGAACACCAAGACCACACACTAAATCCCAACACCTTCAAATCAACTCGAAATTGACTCAAAATTTTTAATAACTTTCCCTTGGTGTAGAGAACAAACCCCAATGATCATTAACCTTCAGTTTTTTCTCAATCAAAGAACCCACTTTCAAAATTTGAATAGTTTGAATGCCCAAAACCCTTCAATGGCAACTTCACTTCTACAATTCCAAATTGAATGAAATTTGATATTTAAGTTCAAAAAACACTAGCGAACAAGAATCATTGTCAAAAACAACAAATCAGATAATTTGTGTTTTTTTTTAATTTTTGAGTGGATCAAAATTCCATGACCTAGATTTGTTAAACCTAAGTTCCCGTTACCAAATGATAAAGATAAAAGAAGAAAGAAAGGGAAAAGGGAACAAAGATAGAAGGATATGTAGATTAAATTTAAACTATTGAAATTATGGCCAACAACGGACTAAAACCCTCACCTCCCAATTGAAGGAAACTAAGAACCATAAATGGGCAACCTTCAATTAACCAAGCAAACAAGTCAACTAACAATTCTAAGAGTTCACCCTAATTACGCACTAATTACTTAACTAAGAAGATACTACAATTTGAGAATTCAGTATTCAGTATAGTCTAAGTCTTCCAAATTATAAAATAAGACTATTTATACTGAGTAAATAAAAGAAGACATTTTCTTTACAATTTTACTCTTAATGAGTAAGAGTCTTGTTTGGTTGCCTTCTTTTCAAATCATTGAATTCAAGTAGTAGTCATTTGCACATATGGCCTCTTTCATTCCTTCTTCTCACCTTGATAGACCTTCCACATATTGTAAGCCTTTCTTTGCTGACCCTCGAGCTCCTTTAATGCTTCCTTATTCATGAAAATTGCTTGTAGGTCTTAGGGATCTTTTGCTTGACTCCTTGAGAATGGTCTTGAGGGGTACATGCCACTTATATTTGTACCATCTCTACTTTGCATGTTATCATATGTGTTGTCTGAATACCATTATGATGCCTATAAACTAACAATGAATCACAATCTTCAAGGATACTCATCATCTCTACCTTAGGAACACAACAACAACTAATCCCATCTGCATAGACACGAAGAAATTTGGTTCAACCCAACAAAACTTCTTCATATTAGACATAAATTTACAACGCTGGTGGAGAGTCAAATCTGGCAGCAGAACGTTGCTGACTAAGTAATTTAAATAATCTGCAAACCATGGTAAAATCATGTGATACAACCAATAGTCTTTTATTAGGGAAGGATCATTAATCTCCAACCCATCTTCAAACTTGGTCATAGCCTCATCCTGGAGTATGGATAGATGGTCAGCACCTTGATTCTCTATCCGTTTCTATTAATTACCTTGAGATCATACATTTTGAAAAGAAGCACCCATTCTATCAACCTTTGGTTTAGCATCCTTCTTCACCATCAAGTACAACAATGCAGAATGATCTATATGTACAATCACTTTGTTTCCCATCATATATGACTTGAACTCCTGGAACACAAACACCAATGCGAGTAACTCTTGTTTAGTGACATATAATTCTTTTGTGCTCTATTAAGGGATTTACTGGCATAGTAAATGGGATGTAATAACTTCTCTCTACACTTTCCGAACACCACATCAAGCAGTACCCCGCTTGTATCGCACATGATCTCAAAGTGCAACTATGATAGGTGTCGAATTCAACCTACACTTCAATCCCTTGAATGATTTCACACATGCCTTATCAACCATGAACGTGGTATCCTTCTCAAGTACCTTGCATAAGGGATGCACAATCATTGATAAATTCTGTAGAATCTTACATGTCCTAAGAAACTCATCATACTTTTTACATAGATTGGTGGAGAGAGCTTCTCAAAAATCTCAACCTTATCTCTATCAACCTCTATACCTTTGATAGAGATCTTGTCTCCTAACATAATACCTTTCTTCATCATAAAGTGACATTTTTCCAAATTCAACACTAGGTGACACTCTTCACATATATTCAACACGTCATGTATATATTTCAAACATAAAATGCCCAAAAATGTGCTTTGAAATGCCTATAATCATAATTTCCTTATATCTCAAAATTTGTACGTGATATCGAAAATCTGACTTCATATTCTTGATCAAGAAGAAAAATTCAATAAAAGGCGGGTATAACCCGAACTTTAGATTACCAGTGGTGAAAAATAAATATCACTAATTTTTAATTTCTAGTGTGCATCCTCTACTAGGCCCCGACACAAAATGGGCATAAATTAGTGTTATTTTTTTTTCCATGATGGGTTCACATCGTGGACCAAACATGAAATAGTTCAACTTTTTCCTTAGTTTTTCATTTCAACCAAGGGCATTGGGGTCATAGCTCCATGCCTACTTAAGCGTGAAATCACCAATACTTAGCCATTTTTCAATTCTATATCACTCAAGACCCTCTGAAAAACCTCTCCAAGACATAACTAAATATCTCATTCAAATTTCAAGGATTTCAACCCTAACTTTGGAACTTAACAATTTTCTTCAAGCTCTAAGTTCTCGTCAATCTCCAAGTTCTCTTTAAGCTTATCTCAGAAAAAGCAAAATTTGAGGTATGTGAGTTTCATCAATTGGGTCCTTTCACCTATGGAGTTCGATCTTCTGTTTTATGAAAATTGCATGTTTTCAAGTTGTATTATAAATGGATATCTCTTATTATTTATTATTAATATAAAGTATGTTTGGGTTTTATGAAATATTGATTGATTATGCATGACTATCTATTTCAACCTTATACCATGGATTGATTTTGTCTATTGAGATTATGTATGTTTAGAGCTATCAAACTATGATCTATTCTTTGTTTTGACGATGAATTTCATAGTATTATACATGAGGGTTTTACTATATATTGTTGGATTAATTTACATTAAGTTTTCTCATCTTATTTCACTCTCGAATTGCATGATTTTGCATGAACCCACCAAGTGTTTGATAAAATGTCAAGTCAAAAATTCTTAAGTTATTGACGAGCTATTACATTATTTACTTGTCAAGTGACTATATGATTATTAAGGGTTTTCAATTAATGCATTTCATTCATGAAAAGTATTTATGATGTTACAAGTATCAAGTTAAGCTCTATTTCAAGAATTTTACCTCTTGTGAGTCATTCATGTTAAAGCAAGGGTTCATCTATAATTATGATCTACTCTCATGTTTCAAGTTAGGCTTAACATTGAGGTAAAACATGTTTAATAGCTATTTATGTCATGTTCCCATGTCTCTTAAAAGATATAAAGGTTATGATTATTTCAAGTATTCCGTGGAATTAGACTTAGCACCGATGGATTGAATGTCGGCATGTACTATCTTCAAGGGTCCATACTCTTTTCCTCAAACTATGTGCCAAAATAGTATTATACTTTATCCTTGCTATACTAGTGGATCCATTTAGTGCACTTCATAATAAAATTCACCTTGAAATGGGAAGAGTTCCCGTAAAGGGGGTTACTCCTTCAAAATGGGATGAGCTTCCATAAGGTAAAGTAAGGTTTACCTTAGCAAATAGATCACCTCTTTACCGATGAGGGTTAATAATTGGGATTCCAAGTTGTAGCTTGCATGGTCTTACTTTATCAATTAGGATCTCTTCCCATACATGTAGTATGTTCTATGCAATAACATGCATGTTTTATTTCAAGCATTGATCATGCATGCCATATTGAGGTTACACTTATCTATTGCTTATTATTATATTGGCTTATGTCTTATTACATTGCATCCTACATAATTAGTGAATTCAAACTTACTAAAGTATGTTCTATGCCTATATGATATTACCATCTAGGGACAACAACACCATTTGATCACCCTATATGCGGCTAGTAAAATCATTTGAAGAAAGCTTTGGTGTGTCCTCAAGTTCGAGGACACTATCTTTATTCCTTTTTTTATATTGAGACTTCTTTTGGTGAACACTTATTATTATGAGGGTGAGCCCAAAAAGTCTCTTGGCCCCAGTTCATTCTATGTCAGAGGTGTTGTTGTAAATATTATGATGTACTTATGTTTGAGCTTGACTCTTTTATGCTTTAGTAATTATCAAAAACTTCCCTTAATCTCGCTTCTCTTGTTTATATTTCTTGTTGATGTTGTTAATTACTTCTGTGACCAAGTATATGTGATTGATATGCTAAGAGTCCTGTTTGGGGTCCCTTCGGGTTCCCATTAGCTATATCACATCTAGGCCCTAGGCTTGGATCATGAAAAACTTGGTATCAAAGTAAAAGGTTGTTAATGGCCCTCGAAATCCAACACACCATGTTGATTAGAATCTTATTCATGGTTGTGAAACATGTCACAACTATGAATGGGAGGTTGTGAGGCATTTTAGGAAATATTTCACGCCTTCATGATCATGCGATTTAATTAAGCCCCTTAATACTTGTTCCTGATTCTTAACCCTTGCGTTTAAGAAAATGTCTCAACCTGTTCAGAATGGTGGGCAAGGCAGTGACCATCTCTCACTTAAGGGTCAAATTTCCAACAATGATATGTCGAATCTGGAGGTTCATAATACTTTATGGCTTTTGGCCACTATTGTAACCACTCAACTCAATCAATAAGTAGGTTCTCTCGAGACTTCAAGGGATAATAGAAAGGAGAGTGAGACTAAGAGGGCACAAGTTCATTATGCCTCATCTTCTACTACTAGTGTATCGGTTCCAAAGTACATGAAGAAAAGGATCCCTTTTGTCTCTTGCCAAGGGTGTAGCAAGAAACATCAAGGGAGGTGTTTGGCAGAAGTTGAGGATTTTTTCAAGTGTGGCCAACATTCTCAAAGGAAGGGAGTAGAAGGGTCCAAATTGGAGGTGTCAATGGTGGGATGACTCATCCTAGGTGCCCAAAATGTCGGAGAAACCATAATGGCACATGTTGGAGGAATAAAAATGCATGCTATCAGTGTTGAAAAATGGGCCACAAGATTGTCTACTACCCATATGCTCAAACAAAGGCAAGGGTGTTGGTGTTCAAGCTTCTCCTCTATGCTACAAGTTTGGAAAGTACCATCTGAGAGAATGTTGGCCGATTCGAGTACATGTTTTGAATATGGCGCAAAGGATCATGAGTTCATACATCATCCATTGGTTACTAAGGATTATGAGGATGACCATCGACATTATCAACCATACCCTTCTAGAGGTCACTAGACTTGGAGTAATGCTTCATAGGTATGTTAAAGGTTTTTGATCTTAAGGTGTATGCTTTGATAGACTCGGGTGCCACCCTTTCTTTTATTACTCCTTTTGTTACTAAAAAGCTTCTTGTTAGTCCCTAATTATTGTGTAAACCTCGTGAAGTGTCAACCCCTGTTGGTGAGTCCATTGTTGCTAAAGGAGTCTATAGAAATTCTCTCCTGTTCGTATTAATAGAGTCTTGTCTTGTGATTTTGTTGAATTAAATATGGTGGATTATGATGTCATTCTTTGGATAGATTGATTGCATGCATATTATGTTTCTATTGATTGTAGAACCTAAAGGGTGAAATTCCATTTCCCTAATGAGCCCATCCTTGAATTGGAAAGATGTGATGTGGTGGTCAAGGGTAGCTTCATTTCTAGCCTTAAAACCTAAACATTGATTTCTAAGGGTTGTCTTTATCATCTTGTGAGGGATAGAGATATATAGATCCAAAGTCCTTCCTATTGAGTCAATTCCTGTGGTTAATGAGTTTCTTGATGTCTTTCTCGATGAGCTTCCTGGTGTTCTTCCCGAAAAGGAAATAGACTTTGGTGTAGAACTCCTTCCTGATACTCAACCTATTTCTATTCCCCCTTACCATATGGCCCCATTAGAGTTGAAGGAGTTGAAGGAGAAATTGAGAGATTTGTTGGAAAAGGGTTTTACAAGGCCTAGTAAGTCATCTTAGGGTGCACCAGCGTTATTTGTAAAGAAAAAGGATGGTTCTCTTAGTATGTGCATTGATTACCGACAACTTAATAGAGTCCCATAAAGAACATGTACCCTCAACCAATGATTGGTGATCTTTTTGATCAACTTCAATGGGTTAGTCACTTTTCTAACATTGATCTTCGGTCCGGGTATCACCAAGTGAAAGTGAGGGAGTGTGATATTCCTAAGACGACTTTGCAGACTAGGTATGGGCACTTTGAGTTTGTGGTTATGTCCTTTCATTGACGAGTACACCTATTATATTTATGCATCGCATGAATACAGTCTTTCAACCCTACCTTGACTTGTTTGTGGTCATTTTTATTGATGATATCTTGATTTATTTCCATAGTTAGGAGGAGCATGTGAATCACTTTACGGTGGTTTTGCAAATCTTAAGGGAGAAGAAGTTGTATGCTAAATAGGAAAATGTGAGTTTTTGTTGAAAGACGTTGCTTTTCTAGGGCATGTGGTGTCGAGTGATGACATTAAGGAGGATCCTAATAAGACGGAGGTGATTAGAAAATGGCCTAGAGCTTTGACTACATCAAATGTTCGAAGTTCCTTGGGTTTGGCAGGTTATTACCAGAGGTTTGTAAGTGGTTTCTCTTCTATTGCTTCTCCTATGACTAAGTTGACACAAAAGATAGTGAAATGTGTATGGATGATGAATGTGAAAAGAGTTTCTAAACCTTGAAAAATAAGCTTGTCTCCGCTCCTATCTTCGCTCTACCGGAAGAGTTGGAAGGATTTATTGTATATTGTGATGCCTCAAGAATTGGTTTGGGATTTTTTTTGATGCAAAATGGTAAGGTTATCACTTAAGGTGCATGAGAATAATTATCCCACCTATGATCTTGAATTGGTGGTTGTGTTATTTGGTTTGAAAATTTGGCGCTACTACTTGTATGGGGTTCATGTTGATATGTTTATTGACCACAAGAGTCTCGAATATGTGTTCACCCTAAACAATCTTAAGTTGAGACAATAAAGGTGGTTAGAGCTCCTTAAAGATTATGATATGAGTGTGAATTATCACCCTGATAAAGCTAATGTTGTGGCCAATGCTCTAAATTGGGTGTCTATGGGTAGACTAGCTCATGTTGATGGTGGTAGCAAAGAGATGGCTAGAGAGGTTCACTGGTTGGCTAGATTAGGGGTTAGTTAGGATGAATCTAATAATTGTGGTGTAGTGGTTGTTGAAGGTTCCAAATCATCCTTGATTAAGGAGGTAAAGGAAAAACAAGATGTTGACCCCGCCTTGCTAGAGTTGAAGGCCTTAGTGAGAGATGAAAAAGTGGAGGTTTTCTCCCAAGGGGAGATGGTGCCCCTAAGTACCAAGGTAGATTGTGTGTGCCAAATGTGGTTGAGTTGAAAGAATTGATCTTGAAGGAGGCCCATAATTCATCATATTCCACTCACCCCTATTTTACAAAGATACATAGAGACTTGAGGGGAGGTGTATTTGTGGGGTGGTATGAGAGGGACACTACCAAGTTCATATCCGTATTCACAATTGACAACAAGTCAAAGCCAAACATCAAAGGATGGGTTGCCTAGCCCAAGACATAAAGATACCTACTTGGAAGTGGGAAGAGATCAACATGGATTTTGTGGTGTGGTTGCCTAAGACTAGGAAGCATTTTGACTCTATTTTGGATGTTGTGGATGGAATGACAAAGTTGGCTCACTTCCTACCGGTTAAAACTACTTACGGTGCTGAAGATTATGCCAATTTATATATACATGAGTTGGTTAGATTGCATGGGGTACCCTTGTCTATCATTTTGGATCATGGTGCTCAATTTACTTCTCACTTTTGGAGATCCTTCCAAAGAGGTCCTGGTACCAAAGTTAAGCCTAGCATGGCTTTTCATCCAAAAATGGATGGTCAATCCGAGAAGACTATCCAAACTTTTGAAGATATGCATAGAGATTGTATTTTGGAGTTTGAGGGTAGTTGGGATAAACATCTTCCACTCATTGAGTTTGCTTACAACAATAACTACCACTCCAGCATTGGTATGGCTCCTTTTGAAGATCTTTATGCTTGGCATCCCGAGTTGGGTGGTTTAAATGAGAGAGATGGCCTTGCTAGGTCTGGATTTGGTCATGCAGGCCACGGACAAGGTGAGGTTGATAAGGGAAAGATTGAAAATAGTCAAAGTAGACAAAGGTCCTACTCCGACGTGAGGAGAAGATATCTTGAGTTTAAGGTTGGTAATTGGGTCTATTTGAAAGTCTCACCCATGAAGGGTGTTGTTCGATTTGGTAATAAGGGGAAATTGAGCCCAAGGTTTGAGAAGAGTGGGTACGGTTGCATATGAGTTGAGTTGCCTATGGAGATGGAGATGGTTTATCTGGTCTTCCATGTGTCCAAATTGAGAAAGTGTGTTGGTGCCCCAAGTGCTATAGTGCCC
Source organism: Solanum sejunctum (assembly GCA_025642045.1). Lineage (NCBI taxonomy): Eukaryota > Viridiplantae > Streptophyta > Magnoliopsida > Solanales > Solanaceae > Solanum > Solanum sejunctum. The sequence continues at coordinate 9,839,275 of JAOTQJ010000099.1, read as the reverse complement.
TTGGATATTATGGTTGTTATAGAAGATAATTTGACCTATTAGTAGGTCCTAGTGGAGATTTTGGATAGACAAGTGAAGAGGTTGAGAAATAAAGAGGTAGCTTCCATCAAGATCCTTTGGGGGAACCAACAAGTTGAAAGTGCCGCATAGGAAGCCGAGGCAGACCTGAGAAAGCGATACCCATATCTCTTCCACTCTACTCAAGTCGAGGATACTAATATAAGTCCCTTATATGATTTCAAGTTTTAAGATTCAGCCCTTATGTCATTTTGCATGCATTCATGTTCATGATAACAAGTTTATAAGGATTTTCAACACTTATGTTGAGAATTTTGAAAATGATGTTTAAATGCACTTGTTCCATTCATGTCAGGCTAAAATCTTAATGATTACTTCTCATATGCACTTTTCTTTGCTTTCGAGGACGAATGTTCCAAAAGAGGAGATATTGAAATGCCCTAAAATGTGCTTCAAAAATGCCTATAATTATAATCTTCATATATCTCCAAATTCGTGCGTGATACTAGAAATTTGACTTCATATAAAGTGGAAAATGGGTATAATCCAAAATCTAGTGCAAAAAATAAATTTCACTATATTTTTATTTTGTAGTTTGCATGCGCGACTAGGCCGCAATGCAGACTGGGCACGGATCAGTGTTATCATTTCCTCCACAATGGGTCCGCTTCGAGGACCAAACGCTGTCCAATTCAACTTTTTATTATTTTTTCATTTCAGGCAAGGGCATTGGGTTTATAGCCTCGTGCCCACTTAAGCATCAAATCACCAACACTTAACTATTTTTCAACTTTATATCACTCAAGAACCTCTCAAAAACTTCTCCACCACTTAAGCAAATATCTCTTTCAAATTTCAAGGATTTCAAGCTTAACTTTGGAACTCAAGTATTCTCTTCAAGCTCTAAGTTGTCTTCAGGCTCATATCAAGAAAGTCCAAATTTGAGGTATATAGGTTTGATCCATTGGGTCCTTTCACCAATGGAGCTCAATCTTATTTTTTATGAAAATTTCATGTTTTCAAGTTGTATTATCTATGGGTATCTCTTATTATGGATATGAATATAAAGTATGTTGAGGTTTTATGAAATATTGATTGATTATGCATGAGTATCGATTTCAAGCTTATACCATGAATTGATTTTTTCTGTTGAGACTATGCATCTTTTGATATATGAGACCATTATCTATTATGAGTTTTGATGATGGATTTCAAGGCACCCTAAATTAGGGTTTTACTATGTTGCTAGGTTGATTTACATTAAGTTTTCTCATCTTATTTCACTCTTGAATTGCATATATTGAACTAATATCATGAACCCACCAAGTGTTTGATAAAATGACAAGTCACAAATTCTCAAGTTATTGATGATCTATTACTTGATTTACATGTCAAGTGACTATATGATGATTAAGGGCTTTCAAGTATGCATTGAATTAATGAAAAGTATCTATGATATTTCAAGTATCAAGTTAAGCTCTATTTCAAGATTTTTACCTCTTGTGAGCCACTCATGTTAAAGGAAGGGTTTATGTATGATTATGATCTACTCTCATGTTTCAAGTTAGGCTCACCATTAAAGGTCAAGCATGTTTAAGAGCTACTCATTTCATGTTTCCATGTTTCTTACAAGTTATATAAGTTATGATAATTTTAAGTATTCCATGGGATTAGGCTTAGCATCGATCGATTGGATGGCGGCGTGGACTATCTTCAAGGGTCCATACTCCTTTCCTCAAACTATGTGCCAACATAGGATTATACTTTATCCTTACTATACTAGTGGATACATTTATTGCACTTTATCATGAATCCACCCCAAAATGGAACGGGTTCCCATAAAGGGGGTTACTTCTCCGAAATAGGATACGCTCCCATAAGGTGAAGTATGGTTTACCTTGGCAAGTAGAACACATCTTTACCTATGAGGGGTAACAATTAGGATTTCATATTGTAGCTCGCCTGGTCTTACTTTTGTAGGTTAGGGTCTCTTCCCACACATGTATTATGTTCTATGCAAGTTGAATGATGTATAAGCATGTTTTCTTTCATGCATTGATCATGCATGCCATATTGAGGTTAAACTTATCTATTGCTTATTATTATGCATTTTGGCTATAATGGCTTATGCTTTTTGCACTGCATCCTCCATACATAGTACATTCGAACATACTAATGCATACTCTATACCTATATGATATTACGATGTAGGGACCGGAGCACCATTTGATTTCCCTTCACGTGGCTGGTATGATCCCTTGAAACAAGCTTTGGTGAGTCATCAAGTCCAAGGACACTATCTTTTTCACTTTTGCTATATTGAGACTTCTGTTGTTGAACACTTGTTATAATAAGCGTGAGCCCAAAAATTGTCTTGGCCCCCGCTACATTCTATGTTAGAGTTATTGTCGGAATATTATGATGTACTTATGCTTGAGCTTGACTCCTTTATACTTTAATGATTATCAAAAACTTCCATTAGTCTTGCTTCCCTTGTTTATATCTCTTGGTGTTGTTGTTAATTGATTCCGCGACCAAGGATTTATGATTGATATGCTAAGAGGCATGTTTAGGGTCTCTTCGGGGTTCCTATTTATTACGTCATGTCTAGACCCTAGGCTTGGGTCATGACAAAACAATCTTCAGATGAATCTTCAATAAGATTGCAATCATCCATTAACACCTCAATAGTATCCTCCACCATGTCTGAGAAGATCAATATCATGTATCACTAGAATGTACAGGTGTATTGCACAATCCGAATGACATTCTCATGAATGCAAAGGTGCTACAAGGACACATAAAAGTGGTTTTTTCCTAGTCTTCTAGAGCAATTGAAATCTAATTCTAACATAAATAACCATAAAAAAATACGAGCATTTACTCGCTAAGTAATTTAGCATTTGGTATGAACAATATAGGGAAGTGATCATTTTCTATCGAAGCATTGAAATTGCGATAGTCCATACAAACCTTCAACTCTATGGTCGACCTCATAGAATCAATTCATTGCTAGTATTAGGAACCACAGTGATACCTCCCTTATTTGGAACACATTAGACCAGACTCACACATTCACTATTAGCGATCAAATATATCACACATGCATCTAACTACTTAATGATCTCCTTGTGCACAACCTCTTGTATTGGAGGGTTGAGATATCTTTAGTGCTCAATGCTTTCCATATAGTACTTGATATTTTGAATCTTGTGATTACAGATGCTAGATAGGATGCTAATGATGTCTGATATTGTCCATCCAATGGCTTGTTTGAATCTTTTGTGGACCCAAACCAATGCTTCCACTTGTTTGTCATCAAGATTTACAGAAACAATCATAGGAAAAGTATTTTTAGGTCCTACAAACACATTCCTTAAGAGGGCTAGAAGATCCTTCAATTCCAACACTCGTGGCTCTTTAATGGATTGTCTAGTACATGGTGTCTCGCAATTATTTAAATCCAACTCAAGCTTGAGTTGGTGTCTTGGATATTATTGTTATCTAAGTGCATTCATCATCTCATCATTGTCTGGGATGCAGTAACTTTCAAAATTCATTAGCACAGTCTCACGAGTTTTGACACCCAACCTTTCCTCTATTGGAACCTGTGGTTGCACTTTATCCGCACTTTCAATCCCAGAGACAACCTTAAAGTCATTAGTTCTCTTCATGGATCAGTAAACACTGAATATAACTTCTTCATCGCTCAATCTAAACATCAGTTGGCCAAATTCCATATCCACTAGTTCTTGCCTAGTGGCTAGGAAAAGCCTTCCCAAGATGATTAAGACATAAAATTCTACTTCTCAATCAAGTATCAGAAAGTCTATTGGGAATATGAAATTTTTCACTCAAACATAAACATTATATAGTATTCCTATCAGCTTCTTTATAGTCCTGTCTACCATCAACAATAGTATTATAGTGTAACAATCCCAAAAAATGCCCGAAAATATGCCTCAGAAGTACCTGGAATTGTGATTTCCAAATATCTAAAAAGATATTAGTTATTTCAAAAATCCAAATTCATATTCTTGTTGAGGGGATCAAATTGAGTGGGAAATGGGTCTAACAGGAATTTTAGAGCAAACGTATTAAAATCCAAAAATAGCAAAAAAACATAATTTAGGAGGGTCAACTTTGAAAAAGATTATCTCTTATCACACAAAGACTTGGGTGTCCCACAACCTACCACACTAAAACCCTTTGAATTAGCTTTCCAATGCACTTGGTTTCACCTCATTCCGAGTTTGGATGAAGGATTTATGCCCATTTTCATAGAACTCATTTGTGCAAAAAATGCAAATTCTAGTGGGGTTGTGTCGCCTCCACAACGTGCCCCTGTTGTTTTCGGTGAGTATTTTAATTTTTTCATTCCAAGACTTTTAAGTCTTGGGCCTAAGGGTTTTCACATTTGAAATTACAACATTTAGCCTTATTTCACCTTCATATCATCCTAAATATTCCTCAATACTCACTCAAACACTTAGACTCATATTTCACTCTAAATTCAAGTCCCAAACTCAAGACCAATCTTAAGGATTTCATCAAGAATCTCATTCAAGCTTCAAGTCTCTACTTTCAATCTTCTTCAAGTTTTCTCCAAAGTCAAGGAATATGGTGCTGAACCATTGGGTCCTTTCACCCATGGTGCCTAAGTTCCCTTTTTACTAATATTTCATGATTTAAAGTTGATTTTACATGTGGGTCTTGTATATTGAGAAATTTACTGCACAGTGATTTTAGTTCATGAAAGTATGGTTGTTTTAGCATATTTTGAGTTCTAAATCATGGATCTAATATTGGATTTGATGAGAGGTTTTGATATGAATGTCTTGATGGTGTTGCAAGATCTAGATTGATGGTTTTACTACAAATTTCCTTTAATGATTTCATATCTAAATTTCATGATCTTTTACCCCCATTACACCCCCCAAGTGTTTGATAAAATGTTCGGCTAGGGTTTCTTGTGGAATTGAAGTCTAGAGCATGAGATATGATATGATTGACTATATGATGATGAAATGAGCTTATGTATATGCTACATCTTATATAAAGTGTTGTATTATACCATATGATGAATCTTATATAAAGTGTAGAACTCGACTGTGCCTAATCTAGAAGGTCTAAGCAATCGAATAACCTAGTGAAAGGTTTGTACTTCTCCACCTTGGTGATGGGGCGGCATTATCACCAACCATCCACCTAGTGATGGGGTGGCATCATCACTAACCTAGATGGGGGGGGGGGGTGAGGTTAGTACTCATGAACTTAGTGAAGGGTTTGTACTTCTCCACCTTGGTGAAGGGGCGACATTATCACCAACCTAAATGAGGGTTAGTAGTTATCCACCTAGGTGATGGGGTGGCACTATCTCTACCCTATATGAGGGATAGTACTCATCTACCTAAGTGATGGGCTGGTAATATCACTAGCGTACAATGGTGTTCGTAGTTTGGAAATTTAGTTTGGTCTATTCCACACATATGATATCTTATATGAGCATGAGTTATCTAAGCCTGTTTTACTTATGCATTCAACATACATGCCATTTTTCTATACTATGCTTATTGTCTATTGTATACATTTTGATTATGAAGCCTATTTATTGTTGTATTGCATCCCACATACTTAGTACATTTAAATGTACTAACGCATACTCCATGCCCACATGATGTTACCATGTAGGAACAAGAGCTCCTATTGATTCTTCTTGTGGCTAGACGCATTGTTCAAGTTAGTCTTTGGTGAGTCCTCTATTCTGCGGACAATGACTATTCTCTTATACTATGTTCCAAGACTATCATTTTTTTATGTATGGATTAACTATGATGGTGAGCCTGATTGCTTCTCTTGGCCCCAGCACTTATCTATGTAATAGAGGCATTGTTGGACACATTATGTATTATGCTTGAGCTTTAACTCACTTATGATATTCAAGCTGTTTATGTATAAGTCTCTCTCTCCCTTAATCCCAATTCCCCTTATGTTTTTTATGTTGTTTTACATTGCTTCCGTGACCAAGGGTGTAATGATATGCTATGAGGCTTATTTGGGGTCCCTTCGAGTTTCCCATTCAATAGTAACATCTTGTCCCTAGGCTTGGGTCATGACAAAGATGATATCAGAGCACTAGGTTGATAGTTCCTCGGAGTTCGACACACCGCATCAATTAGAGCCTTATTCATGGTTGTGTTGTGCACTACAACTATGAGTAGGAGGCTATGAGATGTTTTAGGAAATATTTCCCTTCATCATGGTCTATGTCATGCTTTATAAGTAAGATAGGGATTTCCCTTCTAACAAATGTTCTTTGCTCTTTTAGTTGATCATGTCGCTTCAAGGAGGAAGGCGAAGAAAGGTAAGTAGAAGGTTTTGATTTTGATGGATCTGAGTTTCACTATTTCTTCTCTATTCTTTTAGTTGATGGTGGGGATTCTTGTGTGGCCAAGTTGTTGTGTGGATCTTTGATGTCTGGGTATATTGTTGCTAGAAAGTTTATAGGTGTTGATCCAGCTTCGTATTGCATTAGGCCTTACTTTGCGTCTTATTGGATTTGATGTGGTGGATTGTGATGTTGTACTTGGGATGGAATAGTTGTATGCATATTGTGTCTCCATAGATGGTAGGACCCATAGAGTTAGAATCCGACTCTCCAATAAACCCATCTTTGAGTGAAGGTTGTTAAGTGGTAGCAAGGGAGGTAGGTCCATTCTTGACTTCAGGTATAATAGGCCTCTAAGGGTTGCATTTGTCATCTTGTGAGAAATAGAGGTGCTAAATCTAAGTTGTTTATCTATAGAATTGTTGGTGGTGGTGGATGAGGCCTTGAATATCCTTTCCAATATTTTGAATTTTGGGATAGTGTCCTTTTGTTTGACTAGTACACCGATTATGCCTATAAGTCTCATGAGTAAGATCTCTAGTACTTACCCTAATAGGTTTATGGTGGTTTTTGGTGATGATAATGTGGTTTGTTTCCAAATGAGGTAGTGCATGTGAGTCATTTGAAGATAGTACTACAAGTTTAAGGAAGAAGGTTGGGTACTAGTAGGAGAGATGGGAATTTTAGTGGTAAGAGGCTGCCTTCCTAGGTTGTGTGGTGCCGAGTGGTGGTATTAAGGTGGACCTGGGTAAGATGAAGGTAATTAGGTGTTAGCCTAGACCTTGACTTCCTTTGTTATTAGGAGCCTCTTGGGTTTAGTGGACTATTACCGAAGATCATGAGTAGGTTCTCTTATATTGTTACTCCTATAACTTTGTTGACCCTAAGTAAGGCCATGTTGTGACTGACGTTTTGAGTAGGCTGATTTGATAGGTCCGAGAGTTACTATTTATTATGTTATTCCTTGGCGCTAATAGGATTCATGTGTATGATGGTTGATCATTGATCCCTTCTAATCAAGGATACCCAAATTTGTTTCAAGAAAACATACATGGATTTTACTAATTTATATTAGGAATTTGAATATTATGATTCCTAATATTCTATTGATAAATGGGTAGTGTTTATTTGATGATTTTAATGTTATTTAAACCATTATATAAGGATTTACTTTGGGTTTATGAGGTTATAAGTATGCATGTTCCCCATTTGAAATCATTTATGCAGGAGAGATTGCACTATGGATTTAAATATGTAATTATTTGTGTTTTTAGTACAACTTCATATTATAAATGTTGATTTTAAATGGTGTCTTAATTTCCTCACTGTTCATAGCATATGCATTCATACACACAGATTATTCTTTTAAAATATTATTTTATGGGTATGCCCAATTTCATTTTATGGTATGATTTTGATAAATCGTTGGGTAATGATAATATTATGATAGTATATATGTGTTTGATTTTGGCTCTTTAAGCATCTTAGATGCTTGCACCATTTTGTATATGAATGGGCTATTCCTATGCATGAGTATTATGACTATAAAATTATGATTTCGGCATTAAAACCTAAGTATGAATTATTATAAATGGTGTTAGGATTTTAAGCCCAATTGTGCATTGAAATGATTTGGAAAATATGACTATTTTGAATGTATGTACATCCATATTATAAGTATTCTTGTGGAATGATGGCTTAGCTTATGGGTTGGAGGTTTTGGGGTAGTTGGACTACTGTCATAGCATGCTTTCAATGAGTGTAGAACCCGTAAGGTTGTAATATGATGGTTAACGATGGTCGATCTATTTGGTAAACTATAATGGGTTGGTCACTTCTCTAAGGTTAATTTGGGATTCAGGTTTTGTTCTCAAGTATGGAGGAGGGTAGGTGATATCTCTAAGTGCCCTTTTGAGCTACGAATGATCATTTCGAATATTGGTTTAGTTGTTTGGTTGCTTATGTACCGGTTGTGTCTAATGGGGCTCATGAATAGGGTCTTAGAACCCTACCGTGGTATGTTTGTGGTAGCCTCTAGTGATGAAGTATTCATTTATTTAAAGCTTGTGAATCATTTGGAGGTAGCACTGGATGAGAGGTTGTTTGCTAATTATGATAGTTATGAGTTGGCGGTAACAAGATAGTGGTTAGAACTCCTTAAAGATTATGATATGAGTGTGCATTAATTTCCTCGTTGAGGCTAGTGATGTCGCTGACTCTTGAACTAGGGTGCCTTTAGGTAGCCTAGCATTGTGGTTGGTGATAAGGAGGTGACTAGTAGGGTCCCTCGGTTGGCTAGATTGGAAGTTAGGTTGAGGGTAGTTGTGAATAGTAGTATAGTGTTTTTGGTGGTTCCAAATCTTATTTTGTTGAGGATGTCTAGTTTAAGCAAGGCATTGATTCTGCATTAGAGTTTAATGATAGAGTGGAGGTTGTCTCCCAAGGGTGAGATAGTGGTGTATGGTACCAAATAGTTTAGATGTGTTTAAGTGAGCAATCGATTTAAGGTTTGTGGGCCCTTATATGGTTTGGAGGAGAAATTGGAGAGGTTGCATAAGGGTTGGAACTACCTATATTCATAGTATAGCAAGCCCTTATAGTAGGCATTGTATGTCCCCGGTTGGATGGTTTGAAGTGCGAGAAATGGCCTTGTTAGGTCAAGCCAAAAGTTTTACTAATAAGGAGTGAGGTTTGTTTTGGTAAGGAGGGAGTCAATTTTATGGTTTGTGAGTCCTCATAGAGTGTAGAGGGAGGTTTGGTGGGTATTTCTTTTGGGTGTAGATATGGTTCGTCCGGTTCTTCATGCTTCTATGTTGAGGGAAGGTGTTGCTGACTCTAGTGTTATAGAGCTCTTTGAGGTTATAGGTGTTATGGAGGGTAAGTTTCCTTATGAGAAGGCCCTAGTAGGGGTGTTGGATAGATGAGTGGAGAAGCTGATTGATAATAATGTAGTGTTCGTTAAGGCCCTTAGAAAGAGTTGTCTATTCATATGTGTTTCTCAATGGGCCAGTCCGGACATGGATAAGCGATATCGATATATCTTTCACTCTATTTAACCATATGATAACATGCTAAGTCCTTTCTATGATTCCAAGTCCTATGTTGTAGCCCCTATGTCATTCATGTGCATTCATGTTTAAGTTGGCAAGTTATGATGATTTTACACGTATGTTGAGATTTTGAAAAATGGTGTTTTGAATGTAATGTTGTATTCTTATTGGGGCAGATTTAGTGATGATCACTCTTGTCTTGTACGTCCCTTTTACATTCGAGGATGAATGTTCCGAAGGGGGAGATATTGTAACAATCGCAAAAAGTGCCCGAAAATATGCCTCAAAAGTAATCAGAATCGTGATTTCCACATATCTAAAAATACATTCATTATTTTGAAAATCCAACTTTATATTCTTGTTCAAGGGGTCAAATTGAGTGGGAAATGGGTCTAATGTAAATTTTAGAGCAACTGCATCAAAGTATGAAAATCGCAAAAAATGCGATTTAGGAGGGTCAACTTTGAAGGGGTATATCTCTTAGCACAAAAGGAATTTGGTGTCCCACGACCTATCAAATTAAATCACTTTGCATTAGCTTTCCAAAGTACTTTGTTTCACCTTACTCTAAGTTCGGACGAAGGACTTATGCCTATTTTCGTAGAACTCATTTATGCAGAAAATACAGATTCCAGTGGGGGTTTCGCATCGCCTCCATGATGCGTCCCTGTTGTTTTTGGTGCCTGTATTAATTTTCTCAGTTCAAGACTTTTAATTCTTGGGCTAAGGGTTCCCACACTTGAAAATACATATACTTAGCCTTACTTCACCCTCATATCATCCTAAACATTCCACAATACTCACTCAAACTATTTGACTCATATTTCACCCTAAATTCAAGTCCTAAACTCGAGACCAGTCTTAAGGATTTCATCAAGGATCTCATTCAAGCTTCAAGTCTTCATTTCCAATCTTCTTCAAGGTTCTCCAAAGTGAAAGTATGTGGTGTTGAACTATTGGGTCCTTTCACCCATGGTGCCTAAGATTCCTTTTTACTAATATTGCATGATTTACATGTGGGTCTTCTATATGGAGAAATTTATTGCACAGTGATTTTAGTTCATAAAGTTTGGTTGTTTTTGCATGTTTTGATTAAATCTTGGATCTAATGTTGGACTTGATGAGGATTTTTTATATGAATGTCTTGGGGGTGTTGATAGGTGTTGACAGATGGCTTTACTATAGATTTTCTAGCATGATTTCATCTCTAAATTTCATTGTGTTTTACCCCCATTAAACATCCCCTAAGTGTTTGATAAAATGTCCGGATAGGGTTTCTTATGGAATTGAAGGTCCAAAGCATGAGATATGATATGATTGACTATATGATGATGAAATAAGCTTATGTATATGATGAATCTTATATAAAGTGTTGGATTATACCATATGATGAATCCTATATAAAGTGTATAACTCGACCATGCCCAATTCGGGAGGTCTAAGCACCCGGATAACCTAGTGAAGGGTTTGTACTTCTGCACCTTGGTGATAGGGTGGCATTATCACCAACCTAGATGAGGGTTAGTACTCATCCACCTAGTGATGGGGCGGTATCATCACTAACCTAGATGGGGGTTAGTACTCATGAACCTAGTGAAGGGTTTGTACTTCTCCACCTTGTGATGGGGTGCATTTTCACCAACCTAGATGAGGGTTACTACTCATCCACCTAGGTGATAGGCCAACATTATCACCAACCTATATGAGGATTAGTACTCCTCCACCTAAGTGATGGGGTGACAACATCACTAACTTACCAAGGGATTCGTACTTTGGAAATTTAGTTTGGTTTCTTCTACAGATATGATATCCTATATGAGCATGAGTTATCTAAGCATGATTTACTTATGCATTCAACATACATGCCATTTTGCTATACTATGCCTATTGTCTATTATATGCATTTTGATTGTGATGCCTATTTATTATTAAATTGTATTCCCCATACTTAGTACATTCAAACGTATGAATGTATACTCTATTCCTACATGATGTTACTATGTAGGAACTAGTGTACAACAGGATTATCCTCCTCTATGTGTCTAGTACAACTTCTATCAAACTTGTTGGTTAGTCCTCCATTCCGAGGACGTTACCTATGGTCTATTGCTATGAATTAAGACTCTCTCTATTTGACTTATGTATTGACTATGAGAGTAAGCCAGATTGCTTTGTCTTGGCCCTTGCTCTTATTATGTAGTAAAGGTGTTGTTGAACATGTTATGTACCTATGTTATGAGCTTGACTCTATTGACTCTTGATATTATGATATGGAAGTTTATCCGTAGTCCCAATCTCCCCTTGTCTCCCATTCAAAGTATAGAACCGGTTGTGCCTTGGGGCACCATCTTGTCAGTTAGCTCTCCCCAATGGGACTGTATTAGCACCTTGTGGATAAACCTCCTTGCCCTTGTTGCGGTTTCGCGGGTAATCTATTGCCTTATGCCCCATCTCGCCATAACCATAACAAGCATCGGTAATCCTCAAACACGGGCCACCATGACCCTTACCACACTTTGGAAACACATCAATAGGAGCCACACCCCTTACACCTTGGGGCCTTGGAAGATCATTTGCAACCCTCTTATCAAATGCATGAGTAGGCCTTTGGCCTTGATGGAACCGGCCACTCCTTTGGAACTTACTCTCAAAACGGGCCCTCTTGGCCTTATGCCCCCTTTTCCTCCTTAATTCTCCTCTTCTATTTGTTTGACAAAGGGCATTAAACGTGACAAGTCCATGTCACTAATCAACATGGCGGACCAAAATTCCTCACTAACCAAGTCGGAGACACCCATAACATATTTGTTCATTCTCGACATCGAGTTGGCAATCAAGTGAGGATCAAACTATGAAAGATGGGTGCACTTGAGGCCATACTCCCTCACACTCATGGACCCTTATCTCAAATTCATAAATTTCACCAACTTAGAACTCCCTAATTTCAAGGGGGAAGAATTGATTAAGGAAGGTCACCTTGATCTCCACCAAAGCACCACATAACCAACTCCCTTCTTTTCCTTCCATTGGTTGTACCATATTTGTGCTATCCCTTTGATTTTCTAGGCTTCCAACTCTGCCTTATACTCCGACCTTACACCCATGATGGACAAAATTTTGTAGACCTCATCAATGAACTATTGGGGGTCCTCACTCACCTTTGACCCATGGAATTTTGGTGGATTCATTCTCATGAAGTGTCTTACCCGAGTAGCTGGTGTAGGAGTATGAGGGGATTGGGCCCCATGGTTGCCTAGATTATCCACCACTTGTGCAAGCAAGGTGAGAGAATCCCTAAGCTCTCCATTGGTTGGTTACTCCTTGGGTGTGCGGGCTTGACTTCCCTTCGTATTAGGCATGATCTAGCATAATAAAGAACAGTCGCTAGGGGGGAAAGCGTACCTTAACTCTATAGCATGACTTAGAATATGAAGAAGGGAAACATTTCCTAAAACATCCCATAACCTCCTACTCATAGTTATGCTGCACAATACAACCATGAATAAGGCTCTAATTAATGCGATGTGTTGGACCTAGAGGATCGAACAACCTAGTGCTCTAATACCAATTGTCATGAACTAAGCATAGACCTTGATGTGACTGGTAGATGGGGAACCCGAACGAATCCCCACACAAAGCCTCATATCATATCAATACACATCCTTGGTCACAAAAGCAATGAGAATAACAATAAGACATAAATGTAAACAAGGGGAATTCAGGACTAAGGATAAACTTCCATATCATAACATCAAGAGTTAATAGAGTCAAGCTCATAGCATAGGAACATAATATGTCCAACAACACCTCTACTGCATAATAAGAGCAGGGGCCAAGACAAAGCAACGGGGCTTACCCTCATAGTTCATAAGTAAAAGAGAGAGAGTTTTAATTCATAGAAATAGACCAAAAGTAACGTCCTCAGAATGAAGGACTCACCAACAAGCTTGATAGAAGTTGTACTAGACACGTGGAAGAGGATAATCCAGCAGTACACCATTTCCTACATGGTGACATTATGTAGGCAAAGAGTATGCATTAGTACATTTGAATGATGTAGGCAACACAGTCAAAATGCATAATCAAAAGTAATGAATAGCATAGTAACAATATGACATGTATGAATGATGCTTGAAGTAAAACCATGGTTATATATCATAATATGAGTCTAAGGAGTGAACATTGTAGTGCAATTCAAGGCATGCCACCCCTTGGATCGGTGCATTAGGTACGAACCCCTTCATGAGGTTAATGGAGTACAACCCCCAATCTTACGTTGTAAGATGTACAAATCATAGTTAACCCGGACAAAATTAACAAGTGAATGCTTCAAGTTTAGTCTTCAAAATAAATACTTTGATAAGAATTGAAGTAGGGGGAATTTGTAATATTTTAAAATTTATTAAAATATAAATTTTATAATATGATTCAAATTATATTAAATTCAAAAAACATATTAGTCCAATTGAATATTTGATTAATATGATTGATTTAATTAATTAAGTCCAATAAGAAATAAATTTAATTAAAAATCCAAATTCATTTATTTGGTCTACAAAAGACTACCCACTTTATTGGGCCCAATATCTTTTCATCCAAGAGGCCCATCTCGGTGCCACATGTCAAATGATGTGGAATGCCAAGTCAAATAAAGCCAATAGGATATTGTATGTGTCAAAATGACAAGCCCATTTCATTAAAGCCCAATATGTCATCACTTAAATCTGATTGGCTAGGAGAAAGCCTGATTCCATCATGACTCCTTTGTTCTACAACTATATAGGGGTCCTTATAATTCAGAATTCACATCAAGAATTCTAATAAAAAGCTAGAGAAAGCTCGTGGATCAAATGCAATAAATTTCTTAACAAATTCAAGAATTCTAACAAAATGGTAGAGAAAGTTCATGGATCAAACACCACAAATTTCTCTACAAATTCAAGAATTCAAACATTTCAATTATCCAAGTTCAAGAATAAGCTTAAAAGCTCTTGAACCCAAAAACAAGCTTCAAGATCAAGAACAAATTCAAATTCAAGGTTAGGATCATGAATAAATTCAAAGTCCAAGAACAAGATTCTGATTCAAGATCAAACTGAAGTGTCCTTGAATTTATACTTGAAAAGACGAATTAGAGAATTCATAGAGATTGTAACACTCATATCACAACCAAAGCTGAGGTCTTAGACATGACACAACAAATGAGGAACCCGAAGGGACCTCAATCAAGCCTCATAACATATCATTACACATCCTTGGTCCCGGAAGCAATAAAACAACAATAAGAGATAGTAAAAAGGAACACAAGGCTAAGGGACGTCTTTCATATCATCAAACATCAAAAGAGTCAAAGGGAGTGAAAGCTCATAGCATCATTACATAATTTGTCTAACAACACCTCTAAACATAGAACTTAGTGGGGGCCAATACAATCAACCATGCTCACCCTCATAGTCAAAAGATACAATAAAGGGAAGAGAGTCTTTATATATATCATAAGGTCAAAGAAATTGAGGACTCACCAACTTGATTTGTAGAGATAGTACTAGCCACAGGGAGGATGAGGATGATCTTGAGGAGCTACGGTTCATACATGGTAACATAATGTAGGCATAGAGTATGCGTTAGTACATTTAATTGTACTAAGTATGTAGGATGTAATGCAACAAGAGATAGACAACATAATTGAAATTTATAATTAGGCAATAAATGAGCATATAGCAACATGACATGCATGGGTGATGCTTGAAGTAAAACATACTTCTATAGAACATATTACATGCGTAGGAAGAGACCATCATTAGTAACCAAGGCCTACCACATCCTTGGCAAAGTGATTGAGGCATATACCCCTCAATATGGTAGCACGGGCCTACCAACCCTTGAGCGAGGCGATTAAGGTATAAACCGCCCAACATAGTAGCATGGTTCTACCATCCCTTGAGCTACGTGATTGAGAAATATACCCCCAGCTATGGTAGTTCGGGCCTACTAACCCCCCAAACGAGGCAATTGATCAAATTGTAATAGTATATATACCATTCATGAAATCAACACAAATACACATCTCTTTCATTATCATAAAGTCAATTAACTCATATATCATGCATTAGGCCTTCAAAAACACAAGAAGCATCAAACGAAGATTTTATCAAACACTTAGCGGGTGTATAATGCTAGTATAAAACAACTCAAGAGTGAAATTATGCAAGAAAAGTTGAAGTAAATCAACCAACCTACTCTTGGTAATACCCTCATGCAATATACATTGAAAACCTTCATCAAATCTAAAAATAGATCATCGATTCATAGCTCAAAAGATGCTTAAATAATCACAAATTTATTAAACCCCAACATAGTTCATAATCAAATTCATAGTAGGTAAGATCTATGACTAAATCAGCTTAGAAGCATGCAATTTTGTAAAAAGGAGAGTTGGGTACCATGGATGAAAAGACCCAATATTTAAAACCCACATACCTTGACTTTGGAGAATTTCTTGATGAAGATTGAGATGAGAACTTGAAGCTTAAGTGAAATCCTTAAGATTCTGAATGAGATTTAGCACTTGAATTTTGAGTGAAATATTTGTCTAAGTGTTTGAAAGAGTATTGGGCAATGTATTGTATGATACGAAGGAGAAATATAATTAAGTAGAGATATTTTTTTGCATGGGAAGACTTAGGCCCAAGAACCAAGAGCCTTGGACCAAGCAACAAAATACAGCCAAAAAATATACATCTGTGTGCCCTGGCCGCGTCATGCCAGGGGCGCACAAAGCTTAATGAAATCGATTTTTTGGAAATTAAAATTTTGATATTGTTGCTCTAAATTTGGGTTAGACCTATTTCCTACTCAATTTTTCCCTCGATCAAGAATATGAAGTTGAATTTTTGATATCACACATTAATTTTGAGATATATAGAAATTACAAATATGGGCACTTCCGAGGCACATTTTCGGACACTTTTTAAGGTTGTTTCAATATCTCCTCTTTGGGAATATTCGTCCCCAAATGTCAAAGAAGTGTATAAAAGAAGATTAATGATGAAGAAATCAGCCCCAATAAGAATGCAATAATGCACTTAAACACCATTTTCAAAATCTTAACATAAGTGCCAAAAATTATTATGAACTTGTCAACATTAATATGAATTCATGCAAATGACATGGGGGCTGAAACATAAGACTTGACATCATATATGGGACTTAACATTATTACCTTAGGCTTGAGTAGAATGGAAGAGATAAGGATATCGCTTTTGCATGTCCGCTTCAACCTCCTATGTAGCACTTTGACTTGTTGATTCCTCTAAAGGACCTTCACGAAAGCCACATCCTTGTTTCTCAACCTCTTCAGTTGTCTATCAAAGATTTCTACTAGAAAAATAACATTCGGGTTATCCACACATTTCCTCAACATGGATACATGAAAGACCAGATGAACCAAGTCCATTTCACTAAGCAACTCCAACTCATAGGCCACCATTCTAATACTTCTGAGCACCCTATAAGGACCAAAAACCTTGGACTCAATTTACCCTTCTTACAAAAACAAACCACACCCTTCATGGGTGAAACCTTCAAATAGACCCAATCACCAACTTTAAATTCAAGACCCCTTATCTTCACATTGGCATAGGACTTTTGACGACTTTGGGCTGTTTTCACCCTTTCCCTAATCAACCTTACCTTCTCCATAGCCTCCATGACAAAACTCACACCCAATAATACCATCTCTCCCACGTCAAACTACCCAACCGATGATCTACAATGGCTACCATATATGGCCTCAAAAGAAGCCATACCAATGCTAGAATAATAGCTGTTATTATAAGCAAACTTAGTCAATGAAAGATGATCATCTCAACTACCCTTAAACTCGAAATCACAAGTTCTAAGAATATCCTTAAAAGTTTGGGTAGTTCTTTTGGCTTGGCAAACTGTTTGAGGGTGAATGGTCATGCTAAGCTTTACGTTTGTACCAAGACCTCTTTGAAAAGATCTCCAAAAGTAAGAAGTGAATTGAGTATCATGATCTAATATGATAAACAGGGGCACTTCATGCAATAACTAACTCATAAATGTACAGTTTAGCATAATCTTTAGCACCGTGTATAGTATAATCGATATGAAATAAGCCGACTTTGTCATCCTATCAACCACAACCCAAATAGAATCAAAACCCTTTCTATTCTTAGGCAAACTAACTACAAAATACATGTTAATTTCCTCCCACTTCCAAGTAGGAATCTCTATGTCTTGGGTTAGGCCACCCCACCTTTGGTGTTCGGCTTTGACTTGTTGGAAACCATGACAACCAAATACAAATTTGGAAATATATTTCTTCATACCTCTCCACCAAAGCACATCCCTCAAATTTCTATACATCTTTGTAGAACTAGGGTGAATAGAATATGAAGAATTATGAGCCTAATCTAGAGTCTTCTTTCTCAAATCATCAACACAAGGCACACAACTTATATCTAAGGGCACCATCTCCCCCTTGGGAGAAAACCTCCACCTTGACCTCTCTCACCATGGCCTTCAATTCTAACAAGGAGGGGTCAAGATCTTGCTTTGCTTTTACCTTATCAACCAAGTAAGATTTTGAACCATCAACAACCACCATGCCATCATTATCAACCTCTTCCAACCTAACCCCCCAATCTAGCCAACCAATAAACCTCTCTAGACACTTCTTTGCCCCCATACACCAATATGAGCTATGTTACTGACAGATACACTACTCAAACCATCCGCCACAATATTAGCCTTATCAGGATGATAATGCACACTTATATCATAATTACTAAGAAGCTCTCTTCATTGTCTTAGGTTTAGATCATTTGGAGTGAACACATATTGGAGACTCTTATGATCGGTAAACACATTAATATGTACCCCATAAAATAATGTCGCCAAATTTTCAAAGCAAATACCATGGCGGACAATTAAAGATCATGTGTAGGATAATTTTTTTCACGCACTTTGGGTTGGCTAGAAGCATTGGCTATCACCATACCAATTTGTATCAAAACACAAGCCAAACAAATATGGGAGGCATCATAGTACACAACAAACCCTTTAAACCCTTCCGATAGAGATAAGACAGAAGCCGAGACAAGCTTATCCTTCAAAGTTTTGACACTCTTTTCATACTCATTAGTCTACACAAACTTAGCCTTCTTTTGAGTCAACTTAGTTATGGGAGAAACAATAGAAGTGAACCCTTTTACAAATCTCTTATAGTAACCCGCTAAGCCTAAGAAACTTCTAATGTTCGATGAGGCCAATGGCCTAGGCCAATTTCTAATCACAACCGTCGTTTTAGGATCCACCTTAATACCATCCCCCGATTACACATGACCTAGAAAGGCAACCTCTTTCAACCAAAATTCATACTTCCCATATTTGGCATACAACTTATCTTCTCCCAATTTTTTGTAACACTACCCTCAAATGACTTACGTGCTACTCCTCACTATGAGAATAGATTGAAATATCAGACTACCACAAAAGAATCAAGGTAGGGTTTAAAGACCCTATTCATAAGATCCATGAAGATAGTCGATGCATTGGTCAATCCAAAAGAGATAACCATAAATCTATAATGCCCATACCTAGTCTGGAATTCCATCTTGGGAATATCACACTCCCTCACCTTCACTTGATGATACTCGAACCAAAATCTTAGAGAAGTGACTTGCCCCTTAAAGTTGGTCAAACAAATCATCAATCCTTGGTAGAGGATACTTATTCTTTATGGTGACCCTATTAAGTTGCCAATAGTCAATGCGCATTCTAAGGGATCCATTCTTCTTTTTCACAAAAAATACCGGTGCACCCTACTAAGGTGATTGGCTAGGCAGAATAAAATCCTTCTCCAACAAGTCAATTACTTCTTCAACTCCTTTAACTCCACCAGGGCCATATGGTAAGGAGGGATAGAAATGAGTTTAGTATCGGGGAGGAGGTCTATGCCATAATCTATTTCCCTTTTAGGAGGAACACTAGGAAGGTAATTAGAAAATTATCAAGCAACACATTTACTACCGAAATCGACTCTTTAGGGAGGACTTTGGAATAAACATCCCTAACCCTCGCAAGAAGATAGAGACCCCCCTTAGAGATTAACTATTGGGATTTAATGCAAAAGATAAACCTACCCTTGACCACCATATCATGGCTCTCTGATAAAGATCAAACAAGAAAAAATGGGAAAAAGGAACAAAGATAGAAGGATATGTCTATGAAATTCAAACTATTTCTTATGGACAACAAGGGACTAAAATCCTCACCTCCCAATTCATTTCAACAACTCAAATCAAACCTTAGAAGTAAAAACTGAAGGAAACTAAGAACCACAAATGGGAAACCTTTAATTAACCAAGTAAACAAGTCAACTAACAATTCTAAGAGTTCATCCTAATTACTCACTAATTACTCAACTAAGAAGATACTACAATTTGAGAATTCAATATTCAACATAGTCTCAACATTGTCTTCCAAATGCTAAAATAAGACTATTTATACTAAGTAAATAAAAGAAGATATTTTCTTTATAATTTTACCCATAATGAGTAAGGGCCTTGTTTGGTTACCTTTTTTTCAAATCCTTGAATTCAAGTAATAACCATTTGCACACATGACCACTTTTCTTCCTTCTCCTCACCTGATAGACCTTCCACACATTGTAAGCCTTTCTTTGGTGACCCTAACCACCTCTAATGCTTTCTTGTTTGCGAACATTGCTTGTAGGTCTTGGAGTTCTTTTGCTTGACTGCATAATTATGTTCTTGCGGGGTATATGCCACTCATGTTGGTGCCATCTCTACTTTGCATGTTATCATCCTCCTTTTCTTGGAAAGGATTTATCCTCGAATCCAATGATTCACCTACAACACAAGGAGATAAATCACTAACGTTGAAAACATCATTTATATTATACTTACTTGGTAAGTCAATCATGTATGCATTGCCATTGGTTCTCTTGAGTAATTTGAAACTTCCATCTCCTCTTGGGCTTAGCTATTCTTTTCGAACATGTGGAAGCCTCTCTACCCACACCCAATCATTTTGGTTGAAGATCACTTCTTTTCTCCCCCAATTTGTTTCGAATATCCACCTTAGAATTTTTTTTCAATGGTCTCTTTAGCCTTGGCATGAATGCTCATCATCCCCTTTGCCCTTTCTTGGCATCTAGGCTCAAAACAACATTACTAGATAATGGAGTCATGGTTAGTGGAAACAAAGGTTTTAAGCCATAAAATTCCTCAAATGGTGACATTCCAAAAAAAGAGTGGAAAGACCAATTATATACAAATTCAATTAAGGGTAAATAGTCTTCCCAAGTAGTCGGGTTCCTCTAATCATGCACCAACGTACACTTCCAAGAGTCATATTCTTCAACTTGTCCACCCGTTTGAGGGTGGCAAGAAGTAGATAGCATAAGTATGGTACCAAGTGTACGCCATAGACTCTTCCAAAATTGACTAAGTAATTTGGAATCCCTATCACTATTAATGGTTTGAGGGACTCCATGCAACTTAAGAGCATTGATGTCAAATAAAGATGCTACATGGGATGCATTATCACATTTATGGTGTGGAATAAAATAAGTCATGTTAGAAAATCTATCTACTACTATATTATGCTATCATATCTTCTTTTAGTCCTAGGAAGACCCAATATAAAATCCATAGAGATATCCATCCATGGGCCACTAGGAGTAAGGAGAGGGGTATACTAACCTTGTGGCTGAGTCGTGGTTCTAGCCTGCTTAAAATTGAGATATTGTCCATAAATTCGCTCCACATCATGCTTCATTTTGGACCAAAAGAAATTACTCCTTTAGAATGTCAAGTTTTTCGGGTACCCCAAGTGTCCCATCAAACCACCACTATGAGCCTCCTTGACAAGTTGCTCTCTTCATGAGCTCATAGGAACATAAGCTCGCCCATCCTTGAACAAAAACCATCAACCAATTGAACCTATCAACCCGCTTGCCTTGGGTAAGATTATCTAAAGTATCTTTGAAGTAGGGATCCCTAGGATAGAATTACTTTAAGCTTTCAAATCCCACCATTGTAGAAGCCAAGGTAGTCACCATCATAAACCTTCTTAATAGGTCATCCATTATGACATTTTCCTTGCCTTGCTTGTCATAGTCCTGCAAAAGAGGAGAAATAATACTAGGAAAAGTGCTAATATTTTGGTTAGCATGCAATAAAAGATAGGTGTTAACACGTCATACTAGATAGCGTTAGGTGTTAACACGTCATACTTGATAGCGTCCCTCATCCACACCCCTTAAACACTTTCTTGTCTTTGCTATCATGCACATATTCTCCTTATTTTTATCCAAGGAACCTCCTTCCCTCATCCCAACAATGGAACTTCCACTATCAATGATTAAAGAATATATTTTATCTTGAATTTTGCAGCTAGCAAGAAATAGAATCTCCTTTGGATCAAGTTCATCTTTTGAAAGGGCTCCCTTAATTTTTCTCACAACATATGAAAGATTGTAATTCACCTTCACGTCTTCATTATTATCAAGCAAAAATTTTTCTTTGTCCATGAAGCAAGCAAAATTTACCCTATTATTCGACCTTTATTCTTCATTTCTCATTCTATCTCCTTTATATCTCATCCTATCTCCTCTATTCCCCACTCTATCTCCTTTATACCAATAATTTCGGCCTCCCATGCCGTCATTCAACCCCAAGTCCTGAGATCGGACTCCTTCTCTTTGTACTCCACAGGTATCCTTACCCCCATGCTTCCAAAACTCATCATTGTTGAGATCTCCATACATTTTATCATAAAGGGGATTTTGGTATTGGTAGGCTTGGTAGGGAATTTGTGGTACATTTGGTGGAGGTGATGTGGCTTATCTTGGATGGTCTTTATTGTAGTTCCTTTTGAAAGTGGGGTTTTGGTAGCTTCGGGTTTGGCTTTGTAGAGGAAAACATAGATTATCGACTTGTCCCGGGGTGATGGTGGTAGAATGAGTTGATGCCCTCCTCATCTACTCATTTTCGGGTGGAATTGCTTTTCTTCGATTAACATTCTCCACCTGTACCAACCTTTCCTCCAAACCTCCCATCCTCCCATTCATTTCCTCTATTTGTTTGGAGAAGTAAGCAAGAGTTTCCATGATGTTCTTTGAACCTTCCTTAACTGGACTTGTATTAGACATGATACCTACAATACTCAACAAACAATATTAGTAGCAAAAGTCTCACGTCACTCATATGTAACTCTCCACGCACCTTCTATGGCATTTTCTCAAAATTGATAGTGAACTAGCTCTGCTCAACCAATTCAAGGTCACCTATCCTTTGTGGTGGAGTGGATTCGTATGACTCTTGAAAGAGGTACAACTTAAACGGAGCATAGGAGTATGAATAAAAAGAAGAAAACTAGAAGAAAGAGGCACAAGAAAGTACTTATTGTTACCTAACAAAAGTTGAAGAAAGTACTTACTGTTACCTAAATTGAAGAATCACAGAGATGATTTAATGTTTAGAAACTAGTTAACAAGTAACTAAAGATGTTTATTAGTTTTAAAATAGTTGAGTAATGAAAGAAAAATAAGTGACAAAGAAGAAGAATAGAGTTTGGACACTTAGAAAAAATTTTGAAGCCATAAGGTGTTCATGTCTTGAAAGAGGTTTGATTTGATGATTTGATAATTAAAACTAGTTAACAAGTAGTTAAAGATACTAATTAATTGATAAATAGTTGTAGAATCAAAGCACAAAAATTTTAAAAAAACAATCACGTCATTTGGACACTTAGAAAAATTTTTATGCCCAAAAAATCTCCCATACTTTGGAAAAATTTTGGGGTATGAAAAACTCTGCAAATTTCAGCTGCTACAGTTGGGCTCCATGCCACGTGGGGCATCTAGAAAGACCTAGAACACTGACTCACTACTGGGTACTGAGTTGGCGCTAAGTTAGCGCCAATTTGATGCTGAGTTGGCACTGACATGGAAAATATTTTTTTTCTGAATTTGTTGTTGAAATTTTTTTAAAATGTTTTTTTTCTGATTTTTTAAATTTTTTTTTTCAAATTTCTACTAAGGGACAACCAACACCTTGACTAACTTTGACTTGAAAAAAAGGATCAAATGTACCTTTTGGTCTTCTTTTTCTTCAAGAACACTTGAATATCTTCAAGAATACCTAGAACACCAAGAACACACACTAAAACCCAACACCATTCAAATCCACTGGGAATTGGCTCAAAATTTAGGATTAGATTCCCCTAGATGTAGAGAACAAATACCAATAGTCATTAATCTTCAATTTCTTCTAAATCAGAGAACCAACTTTCAAAATTTGAAAAGTTTGAATACTCAAAACCCTTCAATAGCAACTTCACTTCCATAGCTCCAAATTGAATGAAATTTGAGATTTAACCTCAAAAAATACTAGTGAACAAGAATCTAGCGTCAAAAATAACAAATCAAGTAAAAAAAAATTGGATTTTTTTTTTCAAATTTTTGAATTTTTGAGTGGATCAAAATTTCAAGACCTAGATTTGTAAAAGCAAATCTAAACCTAAGCTCTTGATACCAAATTATAAAGATCAAACAAGAAAGAAAAGTAAAAGGGAACAAAGAGAGAAGGATATGTGGATTAAATTCAAACTATTGAAATTATGCGCAGCAAGGGACGAAAATCCTCACCTCCTAATTTATTTCAACAACTCAAATCAAACTATAGAAGGAAAAAATGAAGGAAACTAAGAACCACAAATAGGCAACATTCAATTAACCAAGCAACAAGTCAACTAACAATTCTAGGAGTTCACCCTAATTACTCACTAATTACTCAACTAAGAAGGTATTACAATTTTGAGAATTCAATATTCAACATAGCTTAACATAGTCTTCCAAATTCTAAAATAAAACTATTCATACTAAGTAAATAAAAGAAGTCATTTTCTTTACAATCTTACCCTTAATGAGTAAGGGCCTTTTTTGGTTTCCTTCTTTTCAAACGATTTGCACACATGGCCTCTTTTCTTCCTTCTCCTCACCTTGATAGACCTTCCACACATTGTAAGCCTTTTTTTGGTAACCCTAAATCTCCTCCAATGCTTTCTTTTTCATGAACATTGCCTGTAGGTCTTGGAGATCTTTTGCTTGACTCCGTGTGAATGGTCTTGAGGGGTACATGTCAGTCACGTTAGTGCCATCTTTACTTTTCATGTTATCATTCTCCCACTCAAGGATGGGGTCATTTGGGAATTGGAACTTGACCCTACGCGTTTGACAATCAATAGAGGCATAATGCAAGGACCGAAGGAGACTCCTAGGCTTAGCCAGGCGAATCCCATATCGGCTATAGAGAGGGAGTTACTGGGCTATTTGAAGGGGCTTGGAACTTACATGTGTATAGGCCTTTTCCGGCGGAAACCTGCAAGAAACAAAACCGTGCGCTGGTGCATGGGTGACCTATGGCTGGCAAAGCAGACAATATATGCACGTGTGAGGTCCGGGCGGTTACAGGTGGTATAAGAGCTGACTCTTGACCAGTCCGATGGTGGGGCAAACCTCAGCGACGACGCTGAGTCCCTACGGGGGGTGAGTGCAAGGACCGAAGGAGACTCCTTGGCTCAGCCAGGCGAATCCCACATCGGCTATAAAGAGGGAGTTACTGGACTATTTGAAGGGGCTTGGAACTTGCATATGCATAGACCTTTTCCCGAGGAAACCTGGAGAAACAAAACCGTGCACTGGTGCATGGGCGACCCATGGCTAGCAAAGCAGACAATATATGCACGTGTGAGGTCTGGGCTGTTACACATAATATGCATGCAACCAATCCATCCCTAGAATGACATCAAAATCCATCTTATCCAACTCAACAAGATCACAAGTAAGATACAGATGATGTAGTTTTTATAGATCTTTCTAGCAACAATAGATGCACCAATGAGAGTAGACACCTCATTAGACTTACACATCAATTCAAGCTCACCATGAAATTTTTTTGGCAATAAGAGGATTAACAAAAGAAAGAGTAGCACTTGGGTCTATCATTACATACACATCAAAATCAAAGACTTCTAACATATCGGTGATGACATTAGGCACCTCATTAACCCCTTATCTCCCTTTGAGTATATAGAACCAATTGTACCTTGGGGTACCACCTTGTTGGCCTCCTCTCCCAAAAGGAACTGTATTAGCACCTCGGCCTTATGGATGAATATGCTTACCCTTGTTGTGATTATGTGGACAATCCATTGCCTTATGCCCCACTTCACCACAACTATAACAAGCACTAGTATACCTCAAGCATGGTCCACTATGACCCTTACCACATTTTGGATACATAGCATTAGGCACTACACCACCATCACCTTGGGCCCTTGGGTAGTCATTGCCAAACCTTCCATTTAGAGCATGAGAAGACCCTTGGCCTTGATGAAACCAGCCACTCTTGGGACTTTGGAACCTCCCATCAAAATAGGCCCACTTGTCTTCACTACGCCTCCTCTTTCTTAACTTCTCACCTTCCAATTGTTCGACATAAGTCATTAAGAGGGATAATTCCATATCACTAATTAACGTAGGGACCCGACATTACTCATTCACGAAATTGAAAACACCCATCACGAACTTGTTCATCCTAGACCTCGGGTCAAGAACTAAGTGTGGAGCATAGTTAGAGAGTTAGTTGAACTTGAGAGCATACTCCCTCATACTCATAGATCGTTGTTTCAAATTTAAGAATTCCATCATTTTGTATTCCCTAAGCTCAAGTGGGAAGAACCGGTTGAGGAAAGCTGCCTTAAACTCCTCCTAAAGAATCATACGGTTGACCCCCTTCTCCTCCTTCCATTGAGTATACCATATTTGAGACACCCCCTTGAGTTGGTATGCCACCAACTCTGCCTTCTCTTCATATCTCACACCTATAATAGCCAACACTTTGTACACCTCATCCACATATTCTTGAGGGTCCTCATCCACTTTAGACCCATAGAACTATGGTGGGGTCATCCACATAAAGTCCCTCACCCGAGATGCCAGAGTAGGAGCATGAGAGGCTTGGGCTCCTTGATTGACTTGATACCATGGCTTGACCTAGCAAAGTGAGAGCATCCTAAGCTTTCCATGATTCGGTTGTTCCTCAGGTGTGTGGGCTATTCGTTCTTTATGTTAGCCATGATATAGCATAGCAATGAACAATCATTAGGGGGAAAAACCTTACCTTAACTTCTATAGAACCACATAGAGTGAGAAGAAGGGAAACATTTCCTAGAATTCCTCATAGCCTCTTACTCATAGTTGTGGTGCACAACACAACCATAAATAAGACTCTAATCAATGTGGTGTGTTGGATACCGAAGATGATTAATAACCTAGTGCTCTAATAATAAGTTTGTCACGACCCAAGCCTAGGGCCTAAAAGTGACATGATAATTGGGAACTCGAAGGAACCCCAATTAAGCCTCTAACATATCATTACACATCCATGGTCGCGAAAGCAATAAAACAACAATAAGAGATAGTAAAAAGGAAATGCGGGGCTAAGGGACATCTTTCATATCATAAAACATCAAAAGAGTCAAAGGAAGTAAAAGCTTATAGCATCAATACATAACTTGTCCAACAACACCTCAAAATGTGGAACTTAGCGGGGGCCAAGACAAGCAAGCTAAATCTCTCTCATAGTCAAAACATACAATAAAGGAAAGAGAATCTTTATACATAACATAAGATCAAAGATATTGTCCTTGAAATTGAGGACTCGCCAACTTGCTTTGTAGAGATAGTACTAGCCACGGGGAGGATACAGATGATAGTGAGGAGCATAGGTTCCTACATGGTAACATCATGTAGGAATATAATATGTGATAGTATGTTTAAATGTACTAAGTATGTAGGATGCAATGCAACAAAGATAGGCAACATAATCGAAATGCATAATTAGGCAATAAATGAGCATATAGCAATATGGCATGCATGGGTGATGCTTGAAGTAAAACATACTTATATAGAATATATTACATGTGTAGAAAGATACCATCATTAGTAACCAAGGCCTACCACCTCCTTCGTGAGGCTCTTGAGGTACACACCCCCCTAATATGGTAGCACGGGCCTACCACCCCCTGAGCTAGGTGATTAAGGTATAAAACTCCCAACATGGTTGCACGAGCCTAATACCCCTCGAGCTAGGTGATTGAGGTATATACCCCCTAATATGGTAGTTTGGGACTACGACTCCCCCTCTCCCCCCTTGAACATGGCAATTGATCAACTTCCAACACTATAGATACCAATCATAAAATCAACATATATACATATCTCTTTCATCATCATAGAGTCAGTAACTTATATACCATACATTAGGCCTTTAACAACTCAAAAAGCATTAACTGGACATTTTATCAAACACTTGGCAAGTGTGTAATGCTAGTATAAAACCATGCAATTCAAGAGTGAATCATGCAAGAAAACATAAAGTAAATCAACCCACCAACACTTGGTAACCTCAGGCAATGTGCATTGAAACTCTTGATAAAATCTCAAAATAAATCATAGATTCATAACTCAAAACATGCTTAAACAGTCACAGGTTTATGAAATTGCAACAAAGTTCACACTCAAATTCATAGTAAGTAAGACCCATGAGTAAATCAACTTAAAAGCATGCAATTTGTGTAAAAAGGAGGGTTGGGTACCATGGGTGAAAGGACCTAATAGTTGAAATCCCCATTCCTTGACATTGGAGAATTCTTAGATGAAGATTGAGATGAGAACTTGAAGCTTGAGTGAAATCCTTAAGATCCAGAATGAGATTTGACACTTGAATTTGCGTATAATATATGTCTAGATATTTGAAAGAGTATTGGGGAATGTCTTGTATGATATAAAGGTGAAATATGGATAAATATATGTATTTTTAAGCATGGGAACACTTAGGTCCAAGATCCAAGAACCTTGGACCGAGCAATCAAAGACAGTCAAAAAGATATACATCTACATGCCCTAGCTGCGTTGCACCAGGACCGCGTAAAGCTCACTATAAATTAATTTTTTAGAAATTAAGATTTTGATAGAGTTGCTCTAAAATCGAGGTTAGTCCCATTTCCCACTCAATTTTGTCCCTTGATCAAGAATATGAAGTCAGAGTTTTGATATCACGCACGGATTTTAAGATATATGGAAATTACGATTATAGGCACTTCTAAGACATATTTTCGAGCTGTTTCAACTCAATTATTGAAATCAAATACTACAAATTATTGAAATATTCTCATTCTTGATTATTAATTTCTCAACACAAATTCTATCGTCTATAATGATAGTAAAGTGTAAAACACGCTTGAAATTCCCCTAATCTACTGTTGACCTTTGCAACTTTACTGAATTCATTTCCCACCTCCAAATATCCCAAGAAAAAAGTTTCTAAATATTTTAAGAATTTTCAAGTTCGGCAAATGATTGCATTTTTAAAAATTTTGCAGATGGAACAAACAAAAAGAAGATTGTAGCTTTTGGTACTAATACAGATGAAATACTACTTAGGACTATATTTTTGTAGATTGACGGTGGTATTAACAGTGGAATGAGTTATGATCTTGAGGTGAATTAGATGAGATAAGAATGAAAATGATGTTAACTTTGTTGTGAATTGAAGAAAGAGCTATTGGCAAATATTTATGGAGTTAAGTCGGAAGTTCAAAACATTCAAGTGGCTATGAGATTGAAAATGAAAGAATTTCATGATAGTTGAAGACATGGACGTAAGTATGAATTGTGTAGACTGATGAGCCGATATTTATTTGTCATAATGATTGTGTAGACTGATGAGCCGATATTTATTTGTCACAACCCAAGCCTAGGGCCTAGACGTGACATGATGAATGGGAACCCGAAGGGACCCAAATAAGCCTCTTAGTATATCAAATACACATCCTTTGTTGTGTAAGCAAAGTAAACAACAAGCATATAAACAAGGGAAAAAGGGACTAAGACAAGTCTTGACATTTATAAAGCATAAAGATTCAAAGCTCAAAGCATAGATACATCAATTGTTCCAACAACACCTCTAGATATAGATTAGGCCATTGGCTAATACACTTTCTGTCTCACCCAAATAATGTCATATTCAACACAAGATGTCTTAAAATAGCAACAAAGTAGATACTATCCTCAAACTTGAGGACTCACCAAGCTTGTCTCTGAAGAATCTCACTACCTTATAGAGGATGATCAGGAGGAGCTCTGTTCCCTACATAGTGATATCGTGTAGTCAAAAGTATAAATTATTACATTTAAATGTACTAAGTATGTAGGATGCAATGCAACAAGATGTAAGCCAATATAGTCAAAATGCATAGTAATAGGCAATAGATAAGCAATAATTTTGATATGTCATGCAAGATCAATGCTCAAAGTAAAACATGCATATAAATCATTCAATTTGCATAGAACATAATAGATGTGTGGGAAGAGACCTTTATCGATGCAGAATACGACCAAGCGAGCTATTACATAGAATCTCGATAATTACTCCTCACCGATAAAAATGTGGTTTACTTTCCAAGGTAAACCATACTTCACCTTACGGGAGCCTTCCCATTTTGGAGAAGTAACCTTCCTTACAGCAGCCCATCCCATTTCGGAAAGGATTTCAGGAGAAACTTCACCTTATGGAAACCCATCCCATTTCAGGAAGAAATTCAAGAGAAAGTGCACTAAATTAATCCACTAGTATAGAAAGGATATAACATAATCATATATTGACACATAGTTCAAGGAAAGAGAGCAAACCATCCATCCATCAGTGCTAAGTCTAAAACCACTTAACATTTCCAATAATCATTCTTTAACAACTTGCAATAAACATGGAATCATGACATAAGTAGCTCTAACATACTTTATCTCTAATGGTGAGCCTGACTTGAAACATGAAAGTAGATCATCATCAAACATTACCCTTGCATTAACATAAAAGGCTCACAAGAGGTAATATCTTGAAAATAGGTCTTAACTTCATACTAGCATAACCATAAATATTTTCATGAATTCATAACATACTTGATACCCAATATTCATCATGAAGTCATTTAACTCATAAAACATGTAAGTAACTTGAGAATTCTTGGCTTCACATTTTATCAAACACTTGGTGCATGAGTAATTCTTGTTCAAAATCATGCAATTGAAGATTGAAATCATATGAGAAAACTCAATGCAAATCAATCCACCAACATATTGTAAAACACTCATGTAAGACACCTTGAAATCGACCATCAAATCTCATAATAGATCATAGTTTCATAGCTCAAAACGTGCATAGTCTCAACAGACAAAACCAACTCATAGTACAACCTTGAGATAGACAAACATGCATATTGAATCAGCATCTCATAAAACCCCAATGTATTTCATGCTTAATATCCATAATAAAAGATACCCTTAGATAATATAACTTGAAAATATTCAATTTGATAAGATAGGAAGATTGGGCACCATGGGTGAAATGACCCAATGGTTGAAACCCACATATCTCAAATTGGGGATTTCCTTGATGTAGATTTGAATGAGAACTTGAAGCTTGAATAAAGTTCTTATGATCTGGAGTTAAGTTTGGGACACCTGAATTGGATGAAATATCTGGATAAGTATAGAGTTGAAATATTTGAAAGTGGCTTGAGTGATATAGAGTTGAAAAATAGCTAAGTATCAGTGTTTTTACGCATAGGTGGGCATTGTGCCAAGGCCCCAATGCCTTAGGCCAAAATGAAAAAATGAAGGAAAAACTATCAATGCTCCGCAATAGGTCCACATCATGGGCATCACGAAGCTATCACACATGACAAAAATACACTGCTCAGCCTAGTTTGCATCGCGGTCTGGTTGCATGGATGCACACTAGATAAGAAACATTTTTGAAAAATTATTTTTGGTTATGGTGCACTTAAATCGGGATCATACGTATCTCCTACTCAATTTTACGCTCTATCACAAATACGAAGTCAGATTTTTGTGATCATGGACGAATTTTGAGAAATATTAAAATCATGATTCAACATTTTCCAAGCACATTTTTGGGGCCTTTTTGGGGTGTTTTAATATCTTCCCCTTGGAAACATTCGTCCTTGTATATCAAAGAAACGTGCATGAGAGAAGTAACAATGAAGTAATCAAACCAACAATAATGCAACAATGCACTTAAACACTATTTTCAAAAATCTTAATATAAGTGTCAAAAATCACCATAAACTTGCCAACATAAACATATTAGCATGCAAAATGACATAAGGGCTGAAACTTAAGACTTGAGATCATATAGGGGAACTTAAATTAGTACTTGGGCTTTAGTAGAGTGGAAGAGATATGGATATAGCTTTTGCATGTCCACCTCTACTTCCTATGTGTCATTTTCAACTTGTTGGTTCTTCCAATGCATGTCATCCCTTTGTAAGGTGGTCAAGGTATCCACCCCTCAACAAGGTGATTGTGCATGTCACCCCCTAACAAGGTAATCGAGGTATCCACCCCTTAACATGGTGATTGGGAATGTCACTTCCAATAAGGTGATTGATGTATCCACCCCTCAATATTGTGATTGGGCATGTTACCACCCCAACAAGGTGATTGACATATGTCCCCCTCTCAACAAGTTGATTGGGTATGTGACCCAAAAAAAAAGGTGTGGTTTACTTGTAACACTATAGATATTTTTCATGAATTCAATGCATATATGCAAGCCCTTAATCATCATAAAGTCAGCTGACATATAAACCATGTAATAAATCATCAATAACTTGAGAATTCTTGTCAAGACATTTTATCAGACAATTAGTGGGTTCATAATGCTAGTTCAAAATCATGCAATTCAAGAGTGAAATAATATGATAAAAGTCGATATAATTCAACCCACCAACACATAGTAAAACTGTCATGTAGTATTGAAATCCATTATCAAACCTCATAATAGATCATAGTTTCATAGCTCAAAATATGCATAGTCTCAATAGACAAACTAAATCATAGTATAAGTTTGAGATAGATAGAACTGCATAATCAATCAACATTTCATTTAAATCCAACATAATTTATAATCAAAATCCATAATAAGATATCCCCATAGATGATAGAACTTGAAAACATGTAATTTTCAAAAAAAGAGAGATTGGGCTCCATGGGTGAAAGGACCCAATGGATGAATACCACATACCTCAAACTTAGGTTTTCTTGGGATGAGCTTGAAGGGAACATGGAGCTTGAAGAGAAACCTTGAGTTCCAAAGTTAGTTTTCAAAATCTTAGAAATTTGAATGAGACATTTGCTTAAGTCTTGGAGAGGTTTTTGAGAGGGTTTTGATTGATATAGAGTTGAAAAATGGCTAAGTATGGGTGTTTTTAGCATAAGTAGGCATGGGGCTATGACCCCAATGCCCTTGGCTGACACAAGAAATTAAGGAAAAATTAACAGTGCTATGCGTCTGGTCCGCGACATGGACCCAATGTGAAGGCAAAGTTAACACTGATTTGTGCCCCTGGTCCATAGCGGCCAGGACTCGGACAGACACTGGATAAGAAAAATTAGCAAAAGCTATTTTTCACTATGGGTCATCTTAAAGGTTGAGTAAAGTGAAATATATATGGGTATCGCTTTCTCATGTCCGCCTCGGCTTCCTATGTGGCATTTTCAACTTGTTGGTTCCTCCAAAGGACCTTGATAGGAGCTACATCTTTATTTCTCAACCTCTTCACTTGTCTATCCAAAATCTCCACTAGGGACCTCCTCAAAGGTCAATTTATCTTCTATAACACCCACAACCTCTAAGAGCACTATAGCACTTGGGTCACCCACATACTTTCTTAACATGCATACATGGAAGACCAGATGGACCATATTTATTTCTATAGGCAACTCCAACTCATATTCAACCTTACCCACTCTCCGCCAAACTTTACAAGGATCCACAAACCTTGGGCTTAATTTTCACTTTTTGCCAAATCGAACCACAATCTTCATAGGTGAGACTTTCAAGTAAACCTAATCACCAACCTTAAACTCAAGAGACCAGATGGACCATATTTATTTCTATAGCCAACTCCAACTCATATTCAACCTTACCCACTCTCTACCAAACTTTACAAGGATCCACAAACCTTGGGCTCAATTTTCACTTTTTGCCAAATCGAACCACAGTCTTCATAGGTTAGACTTTCAAGTAAACCCAATCACCAACCTTAAACTCAAGATCTCTTCTCCTCATATCGGAGTTGGACTTTTTTCTACTTTGGAATATTTTCAATCTCTCCCTTATCAACTTGACCTTCTCCAAGTCTTCCATGAACAAAATCCGGACCTTGCAAAGCCATTTCCCTACTTCAAACCACCCAAGCCAGGATCTACAATGCCTACCATAAGGAGCTCCAAAGGATCCATATTAATGCTTGAGTGGGAGCTATTGTTGTAAGTAAATTCAATGAGTGGAAGATGTTCATCTGAACTACCCTTAAACTCTAAAACACAAGCTCTAAGCATGTCCTCAAGTGTTTGGATAGTATTTCGGCTTGAACATCCATTTGAGAATGAAAAGATATGCTAAGCCTAACTTGGGTACCGATACCTCTTTGGAAGGACCTCCAAAAGTGAGAAGTGAATTGAGCACCATGATCCGAAATGATAGATAAGAGCATCATCCCATGCAATCTAACCATCTTATATATATACAACTTGGCATAATCTTTGGCACCATAAGTTGTTTTGATCGATAAGAAGTTAGTTGACTTTATCATTCTATCCACAACAACCAAAATAAAGTCAAAATGTCTCATAGCCTTTGACATTCAGACTTCACTTGTTGGCAATTGTGATATTTGAATATGAAGTTTGCAATGCCCTCTTCGTACCTCCCCACCAATACA
This sequence comes from Solanum sejunctum, assembly GCA_025642045.1. Taxonomy (NCBI): domain Eukaryota; kingdom Viridiplantae; phylum Streptophyta; class Magnoliopsida; order Solanales; family Solanaceae; genus Solanum; species Solanum sejunctum. The sequence goes on along the minus strand of JAOTQJ010000099.1, from coordinate 9,804,895 downwards.
CCTCTCTCAAGTCTCTATACATCTTTGTAGAACCAGGATGAATGGAATAGGATAAATTAATGGCCTCTTTCAAAATCAATTCTCTCAAATCAACCACATTTGGCACACACAATTTACCTTGGTGCCTAAGATCACCATCTCTCCCTTGGGAGAAAACCTCTACTCTACCATCTCTCACCAAAGCCTTCAACTCTAGCAAGACGGGGTCAAGATCTTGTTTTGCCTTTACCTTCTCAATCAAGGAAGACTTAGAACCAGCAATAACCAATACACCACCATTATCAACTTCATCCAACCTAACCCCCAATCTAGCCAACCGATGAACCTCTCTAGCCACCTTCTTGCCACCACCATCAACATAGGCTAGACTACCCATAGACACCCTACTTAGAGCATCGTCCATGACATTAGCTTTGTCAGAGTGATACTTAACTCTCATATCATAATCTTTAAGGAGCTCTAACCACCTTTTCTTCTTAAGTTAAGATCTTTTTGGGTGAACACATTGGAGACTCTTGTGGTTGATAAACACATCAACATGAACCCTATGCTGGTAGTGACGCCAAATTTTTAAATCAAATACTATGACTGCTAATTCAAGATCATGGGTGGGATAATTCTTCTTATGCACCTTAAGTTATCTTGAGGCATATGTTATTATGTTACGTTTTTACATTGGAACACACCCCAAACCAATCCTTGAGTTATCACAATATACAACAAATTCTTCAACCCTTTTGGTAGAGACAAGATAGGAACAGAGACAAGCTTATCCTTCAAAGTTTGGAAACTCTTCTCACATTCATCGATCCACACAAAATTTGCCATCTTTTGGGTCAACTTAGTAATAGGAGAAGCAATAAAAGAGAATCCATTCACGAACCTCTGATAGTAACTCACCAAACCTATGAAACCTCTAATATCCAATGGAATCAAGGGTCTAGGCCAATTTCTAATCACCTCAGTCTTCTTAGAATCCACCTTAATGCTATCACCTGATACCACATGCCCTAGGAAAGCAACCTCTTTCAACCAAAACTCACATTTTGAAAATTTAGCATACAACCTCTCCTCCCTCAAGATTTGCAACACCACCCTCAAGTGATTCACATGCTCCTCCTCCTTATGGCAATAAATCAAGATATCATCAATGAAAACCACCACAAACAAGTCAAGCTAGGTTTTAAAGACCATATTCATGAGGTCCATTAATATATCCAATGTATTAGTCAACCCAAAGGACATAACCACAAATTCAAAGTGCCCACACCTAGTCCAAAAAGCGATCTTCGGAATGTCACACTACCTTACTTTCACTTGGTGATACACAAATCGAAGATCAATTAGAAAAATGACTAGCCCCTTGAAGTTGATCAAAAAGGTCATCAATCCTCTCTAGAGGATATTTGTTCTTTATAATGACCCTATTGAGTTACCGGTAATCAATGTACATTCTAAAAGAACCATAATGTTTCTTCTCAAATAACACCAGTGCACCCCAAGTTGACCTACTAGGCCTTATAACACCCTTTTCCAACAAATCCCTCAATTGCTCCTTCAACTCTGTTAACTCCACTTGGGTCATGTTGTAAGGGGGATCAAAAATAGGTTGTGTATCAGGAAGGAGGTCTACACAAAAATCTATTTCCCTTTTGGGAGGAACACCAAGAAGCTCATCAGGAATGACATCAAGGAACTCATTAATCACCGAAACCAACTCAATAGGAAGTATTTTGGACCCAACATCCCTAACCTTCACATATAGATAGACAACCCTTAAGAATCAACTTTGGGGCTTTAAGGCAAGGAATACATCTACCTTTGACCACCACATCACAAGTTTCCTGCTCAAGGACGGGTTCATTAGGGAATTGGAATTTAACCCTATGGATTCTACAATCAATAGAAGCATAATATGCATGCAACCAATCCATCCCAAGAATGATAAAAAAAATCCATGATATCCAACTCAACAAAATCACAATGCAAGATTTTATGCAAAATCTGTATGTGATATTTCTTTAGACTCTTCTAGCAACAATGAACTCATGAACAGGAGTTAACGCTTCATAAGGTTTACAAAACAATTCGGGACTAACATGAAGCTTTTTGGCAACAAAAGGAGTAATAAAAGAAAGAGTGGCACCCAGGTCTCTCAAAGCATACATATCAAAATCAAAAACCTTTAACATACCAATGACGACATTGGGCACCTCATCCACCCCTTGTCTTCCTTGAAGAGCAGAAAAATTATTTTGACTTGGAGTACCCTCTTATTGGCCTCCTCTTCCCTTTGACCAACATTTGCACCTTGGACTTATGGACGACTATCTCTACCTTTGTTTTGAGCACAAGGACAATCAATAACCTGATGAACGACTTCACCACAACCATAGCAAGCACTAGAGCTTTTCAAACATAGGCCATTATGGTTCCTACCATATCTTTGGCACATAGGGTTAGGCACCCCACCACCATCACCTTGGAATCTTGGGTTGTCATTAGCAAACCTTCTATTAAGAGCATTGGAATATTCTTGGACTTGGAACTTATGGCCTTGAGGAAATCGATCACTTTTGGAACCTTAGAATCTACCTTCTAAACGAGCCCTCTTAGACTCACCACTTCTTTTTTTATAAGCTTTTTCCCATCTAGTTGTTTGACATATGTCATAAGATGGGACATGTCTATATCACCTACTAGCATAGAAGTACGACACTCCTCATTAACAAAGTTGGACACGCTCGACAAAAATTTGTTCATCCTTGATCTCGCTCGGCAACCAATTGTGGGGCTTACTTGGAGAGTTGGTTGAACTTGAGGGTACACTCCCTCTCATTCATGGAAACTAGCTTAAGATTCATAAACACCATCATTTTAGCCTCTTTTAGCTCGATAGGACAGAACTGATTGAGGAATGCGGCTTTGAACTCCTCCTAAGGAATAATATCATTATCTCTCCTCTCCGACATCCATTGGGTGAACCAAATTTGGACCACAACTTTGAGTTGGTAGGCCACTAACTCCGCTTTATCCTTCGAATTGACCCAATAATAGATAACTCTTTATACACCTCATAAATGAATTCTTGGGGATCCTCATTCGTCTTGGACCCTTGGAACTCCTGTGAGTTCATTCTAGTGAAATTCCTCACCTTAGAAGCCAAATTGAGAGCATGAGGGGCTGGGACCCTCTGGTTAATTTTGTTGGCCAAGGCATGAGCTAGCGTTAAAATAGAATCCTTGAACTCTTCTTGGGCCACCCCTCCACCTTGAGAAGCTTGAGGATTGGGAGGAGGCGGTTACTCCTTGGCTGTATGGGCTCTCCTTAGTCTCCCTCTTGGAATCGGCATGATCTAGAAGAGCAAAAAGATGATTTGTTAGGGGAAACGCCTTACACTTACATCTAAAGCACGATAGAGCATAAAGAAGTGAAACATATCCTATAATATCTCATAGCCCCCTATTCATAATCGTGGCATGATTCACAACCATGAATAAGACTCTAATCGATGCGACGTATTGGATTCCAAGGACCATTAACAACCTAGTGCTCTGATACCAAATTTGTCATGATCGAAGCCTAGGGCCTAGACGTGATACAACAAATAAGGAACTCAATGAAACCCTAAGCAAGCCTCTTAGTATATAAATCGCACATCCTTGGTCGTGGAAGCTATATCATAACAACAAAAGGTATAAATAAGGGAAACAGGACTAAGAGAAGTCTTTGATAATAATAAAACATTCAAGAGTCAAGCTAATAACATAAGTATATCAAATGTTCCAACAACACCTCTAATATAGATTGGAGCAGGGGCCAAGACACTTTTCGGGCTTACCGTCATAGTATCAAGTGTTCAACATGAAGAAGTCTCAACATTGCAAGAGTAGTAAAGATTGTGTCCTTGGACATGATGACTCACCAAAGTTTATCTTCCAAAGTACCAAAACAAGCCACGTAGAGGATGAACGAGAGGTGCTTCGGTCCCCACATAGTAACATCATGTAGGCATAGAGTATGCATTAATACATTTGAATATATTAAGTATGTAGGATGCAATGAAATAAAACATGAGCGAACATAGTCAAAATGCATAATCATAAGCAATGGATAAGTATAATATCAATATGGTATGCATGATCAAAGCTTGAAGTAAAATATGCTTGTAAATCATATAACTTGCAAAATATATATTACATGTGTGGGAAAAGACCATAACCAACATAGAACTAGCGAACTACTACTTGGAATCCAAGGTATGTCACCCCTTTATAAGATGGTTGAGGTAGCCACTCCTCAAAAAGGTGATTGGGCATGTCATCCCCCAATAAGGTGATCGAGATATCCACCCCTCAACATAGTGATTGGGCATGTCACCCCCCAATAAGGTGATTGAGGTATCCACCCCTCAACATAGTGATTGGGCATGTCACCCCACTCCCAACAAGGTGATTGAGGTAACTCACCCCTTTGACAAGTTGATTGGGCATGTGACCCCCCAACACTATGTAGTCTATTTGCAACACTATAGATACTTTTCATGAATTTAATGCATACATGGAAGCCCTTAATCATCCTAAAGTCACTTGACTTATAAACCATGTAATAGATCATCAATAACTTAAGAATCCTTGTCAAAACATTTTGTCAAACACTTGGTGTATTCATAGTGCTAGTTCAAAAGCATGTAATTTAAAAGTGAAATAATATGAGAAAACTCAATGTAAATCAACCTACCAACACATAGTAAAATCCTCATGCAGGATACCTTGAAATACATCATCAAACCTCATAATAGATCATAGTTTCATAGATCAAAATATACATAGTCTCAATAGACAAATCAATTCATAATATAAGTTTGAAATGAATAGACATGCATAATCAATCAACATTTCGTAAAAAACCCAACATAATTTATAATCAAAATCCATAATAAGAGATACCAATACATGATACAACTTGAAAACATGTAATTTTCATTAAAAGGGAGATTGGGCTACATGGACAAAAGGAACCAATGTATGAAACCGACATAACTCAAACTCGGGTTTTCTTGAGATGATCTTGAAGGGAACTTAGAGATTGAAGAGAATCCTTGAGTTCCAAAGTTAGGCTTGAAATCCTAGCAATTTGAATGAGATATTTACTGAAGTCTTGGAGAGTTTTTGAAGGGTTTTGAGTGATATACAGTTGAAAAATGGCTAAGTATGGATGTTTTTTGCATAAGCGGGCATGGTCCTGTGACCCCAATGCCCTTGGTTGACAAAGGAAAATTAAGGGAAAATTAACACTGGTCCACGCTGCGGACCTAATGCATAGGCTAAGTTAACACTGATCCGCGCCCCTAGCGTATCACGGCCAAGGCGCGAACAGTCATTGGATAAGAAAAGTTAGAGAAAACTATTTTTCACTATGGGTCCTCTAAAATTCGTGTTATACCCATTTTCCACTCAATTTTACCGCACGATCAAGAATATAAAGTTAAATTTTTGATATCACGCATGAATTTTGAGATATATGGAAATTACAATCATGGTCATTTCCAAAGCATATTTTGGGGCATTTCATGTTTCTTATCTAGAGGCTTTGCAAACTATGTAAAGTAAAGTGTGGTCATGTCTTGTACTTTAGACATTGTGGCTCAAATGACCTAGTTATGTGTGTTTCCTTTTGGCTTGTTATTACTGTCTACTTTCCTGAAAGCATATTAAAAGTGAAAACTCCCTTATTATGTTGAAAGAGAGTTCAAGTTATAGGTTGTTTCTCCCGAGCCTTATTGGCAATGGGTAATAGTCCACCTTAATAGTGGTATCAGAATAGCTCGTTCGAGGGAGTCTACAAAGCCATGCTTTGTAGAGTATTGTTTATGGATGTCTTATGCACCACATTTATAATGCAACACCCTAGACATTACATGAACTAGTCCTATGCATGTGAAGCATGATATGACTTTTCAAATTAGCACCTATTTTTAAAACTGCTTGAATCTCAAATTAGACCGTGACATGTATGTCTAACGCTGAAGAAGGTCGAGTGTAAATAATTCTTAAGTCAAAGTGAAGAGATCACGACCCTAAATAAAGTGACATAATTGAGGTGCTTGCAGGACTTATGAAGCTAGCAAGTGAGTCACCTACTTGCTGATCTTAAATTTACTAGCTAATTAATATGAGGCACGATGTCAAATTTGTCCAAGTTCGATTATGAATAAAGTCCATATTAAGGGTATAACTTTATCCCATGTTTTAGCATCATCAATGGACTATATTTTCATCCCAAGAAGTATATGAAAAGAGCCCGAAGACATCATAATTTCTTTGATAATTTAGGCCCAAACTAACAAAGAGAAAGGGGAAAAATTGGCAGCGAAGGCCCATTAGTTTTCAACCCCATAAGGCCCAAGTGAAAGGGGCAAAATGGTACTTTAATTTCTTGATAGAATAAGGCTTAAAAGGTAAAAGAAAATCTTCCAAAGTAATCGTTTAAAAGGGGTTACAAGAAGCAGAACTAATTCATTCTTAGACTTGGAAAATTTCAGCTTTCACAAAGATTCTTTGTTCTTCTTTCGTGACTTTGTAAAGCAGCCAAAAGAAGCTTTTAGGGTTCTTTAGCAGGCCCTAAACCTTGAAGATAAAGGTAAGTGATTATATTTGTGTGTTTAGTAAGGTTTCTTCATGAAAAACAAGAGACTATGTTGGTTAGGTATATGCTGAAAATTTTGAACAGCATGTGTTCCAAGACTGTTGCACATTTTTTCTTGTTTATTTGGAAGCATTTCTCTTTTTGGTTGGATTAATTATGAAGGAAGGATACTGTTATTAATTTGTATTGGTTCTTTAATGATAAATAAAGGCTGCTTCAGCATTTTTACAGTCCGTGAAAGTGAGTTCGTGGGTGATATCATAATTGTGCTCGTAATAGGAACTTGTGGGCTGATTGATTAAGGACTATGGTCTCACGTCCTCCACCTACTTTGAGGACTATTTTTGAACTATTTTAGCACTGGTTTTATGTGTATATATGGTGGTGAATTTTTTGTTAAAGTTGGAATAGGTTTGGAATTATCTACGTCAAAATGTGGCTAAGAGACATAACATTATACCGCTTATTTATATGTTGTGTAGAATTGTTATGTGTTGTGCTTTGTGCACTGTTGTAAGACTGTTATGGCACTAAAATAGGCTGCACATTATATGTATATGAGAATGTGTATTAGAAAGTACGATTAGGGGCGGAAAGGTTGAAAGAATATGCTCGAGTTTATAATTATGTGCTTGATGCCCGTATGTTGTTTTTTTGTGTGATTAGGCTGCCAAGATGTATCTACTGGTTGCCAATGCTAGTTTTATCACCTACTATGTTATAAATAAATATTTGGTGGAAGGGTAGGTTATCTCGAGGTAATAGCGAGGTCGTACAACGAGGTATGTAAGGCTACTTAATTTCGTATTACTTGGCATGAAATCTAGATTCTTCCTTGGGACATAAAGGCACATACCAACTTTGATATAACTGTTAATCGTGTATGCACTATTTCACATGTTCATATGCTCCCACACATAGTCACTTTCAAATCTGCACACATACGTGGATACCAAGTCACATTGGTCCTTGTTGCTAACTAAAGTTCATGAGTTGTCTCATTTCATACGCATTTCATTATTTGTGTAACGTACTCTTTTCATTATCATATTGTATTGTATGATTATTTACATGTCAATTGCTACATGTACAGTCCTATAGCTCCAATATTATGACCACCAAAAGTATTATCTCAAAGGTAATTGAAATAAATTAAAGTATATTGCTTATTGATAGGTGGTAACCCAAGTGGTGGAAGAATCACCTAGGCAGGGTCGATCTTATCACGAGGGATAGCTTGAGGGGTTAAAGGAAAAACCTAGCCAGGGCCGATCCCAATATAGATTTACCACTGATCAACTGGTCATTTGTATTACATGTTGTGCACACATTATACAATAAAAAAAAGTAATAAAAAGAATATAAAGTATAGGATCCCACAATATAACTATAGGTGGTCTTTTGTCCTACACTACTGCATAGTTTCATTTGAGTTGTTACTTCATATATAGTATTTCCTGCCTTAAATATTCAGTACATTATATGGTACTGACGTCCCTTATGGGGGACCTGCATTTCATGCTGAAGATACAGGTTCTAGTTGATCTTCCCAGTAGGAATACATGATATCCAGTAGCTGTTACCAAGTTCTAGGTTGCTTCTGAGCTTTGTGTGTTTAGAGGTTATACTTGATATTGTATAGTTAGTTAAGGCAGGGCCTGTCCCGACCCTTATTAGATGCTTTTCCTTATATAGAGGCTTTGTTGACTATGTAAATTAAAGTGTGGTCATGTCTCATACCTTAGACATCGTGGCCCTAATGGCCTAGCCATATATATTTCCTTTTAGTTTGTTATTACTGTTTACTTTCTTAAAGGCATGTTAAATATAGAAATCCCTTATAATATGTATAGAAAGCGCATAGATATAGTTTGGTTCTCCTGGGCCTTATTGGCAATGGGTGCCAGTCCACCTTAATGGGAATTGGGGCACGACAGAAGTTGTATCAGAGCGGGTTATCCTAGGGAGCTACAAAGCCGAGTCTATGTAGAATCTTGTTTATCGATGTGTTGTTCACCACATTTATAAGTAGGAGGCTACATGGCATTTAGGAGTTACTTTATTTTCATTTGTTAAATCATGTCATAGAGCTAAGTATAATAGATGGATTGTGTTTAACCCCTAAACTGTTTTGTACAACAAGTATGCTAGAAACGAGAAAGAACAAAGGTAAAGGTAAGGCAATAGAAGTGGTGGTTTGTATATCCAGTCAGGTGAGATAATGAAAAATAAGGCTCAAGATGAGTCCCTATCACAGACATATCCAACTCCTCTAGCTCCTGATGAACTCATAAGTAGTGAAATTCCCTCACAACTACCTATCGATGCTACCGTACTACGATGCAACTATTGACTCATATAGTTGTTGGCCAAGGTCAAAGATAGTAAGGTCCAGTTATAGGTATAGGTGGTGCGAATAGGGCAGCTGGCATGAGGATGCATGACTTTCTTAATTTTGACCCTCTATCCTTTACTGGGTTAGATCCTAATTAAGATCCCCAAGACTTTATTGATCAGATTCAACACACTTTAGATGTTATGCATGTGAGTGGTACCGAAGATGTTGACTTAGCAACATATAGGTTGAAGTGTGTGACTATATTGTGGTATGAAGCTTGGAAGCAATCTAAGGGTATTGATGCACCTCCAACTACCTGCAAAGAGTTCAAACAGGCATTTCTTCACCATTAGTTACCATTAGAGATCTGAGAGGCCCGTGATAATCAGTTCTTGAATCTCCACCAAGGGAATATGAGCATTAGGGAGTATAGCCTTCAATTTAATTCCCTGTCCAGGTATGCTCCTAATGTAGTTGCTACTATGGCAAATAGAATTCATCGATATGTGTATAGATTGGATATGTATTTGTTCAGAGATTGTACCATTGCTTTCTTGAACAAAGACATGGTATTATGAGAATACAAGCTTTTTCACAGGAATTGGAGGATCAGAGGCAAAGGAGAAGGACATAAGAGTTAGAAAGGGCACAGTCCAAAAGGGCCAGGTCTACAGGGCAGTTTATACCACCCTAAGGTGAGCTTAGGCATCAGTTTTCGAATAGACTACCTAGGCCATTATCCTCGAACTCTACAACCAGTGCTCCACCATAACTTTAAGGGTCTAGGAGAAATCAGTTTGGTTCAAGAAGTTAAAGGCAAGGCGCCCAGACAGTAGGATATCAGCATGCCAGTAAATGAACCCTACGTAGCCTTGTAAACAGTATAGAAGAAGTCATTCAGGTATATGTCATGTTGGGATAGACTCTTATTATTGGTGTGTTGTGCCAGGGCATATGATGAGAGATTGCCCAAGGAGACGTATCGGTGATATAGCACAGCCTATTAGATTAGCTGTTGCATCATCATTGTTAGTTCTTTCATTAGATAGGGGGCAACAAGCACCTATGGGTCATGATAGAGGTGTTGGAGGGGCAGGTATCTCTAGTAGAGTAAAGAATCGCACTTATGCTCTGGGGAGCCGACAAAATTTAGAAGGTTCACCTTATGTGGTCACAAGTATATTATCCATCTTTTCACATAATGTATGTACATTAATTGACCCTTGTTCTACATTATCATACATTACCCCACTAGTTGCTGGGAAGCTTAAGAGAACACCCAAATTATTGAATAAACCTTTTGAAGTGTTCACAGCAACTGATGAATTTATTATGGCTAGAAGGGTTTATTATGACTGTGTAGTAACTGTTTGTAACCGTGACACATTGGCTGACCTTATTGAGCTAGAAATTGAAGAATTTGATTTTATAATGGGTATGTATTGGTTAGCTTCTTGCTATGCCACTGTAAATTTTTGAATTAAGAGAGTATGCTTCCACTTTCTAACTGAGGCAGTTCTTGAATGGGAAGGCAATATTGGGCATCAAAGGGCAAAGTTATCTCTTACTTTAAGGCCATAAAGATGATATCTAAGGGGTATATATGTCATTTAGTTAAAGTGACGGATATGGAGACAGAATCACCAACTCTTAAATCAGTTCCAGTAGTGAATGAATTTGTTGATGTGTTCCCTTAAGAGCTTCCAAGTTTACCTGCAGAACGAGAAATAGATTTTAGTATTGACTTACTTCCACACACTCAACCTATTTTCATCCCTCCATATAGAATGGCCCCAGAAGAATTGCATGAATTAAGAGAGTAGTTAAAAGACCTATTGGAGAAGTATTTTATAAGACCTAGTGTGTTTCCTTGGTGTGCACCAGTGTTGTTTGTACATAAAAAGGATGGCACCTTGAGCATGTGTATCAACTATTGACAATTGAATAGGGTGACAATTAAGAATAAATACCCCTCCTCCGGATTAATGATTTATTTGATCAGTTACAGGGTACCAAATGCTTTTTAAAAATTGATTTAAGATCAGAGTATCACCAAATGAGGGTAAAGGAGGAAGATATACCTAAGACTACTTTCAGAACATGCTATGGTGACTTTTAATTTCTTGTTATATCATTTGGGCTAATGAATGCACCAATAATTTTTATGGATCTGATGAATAGGGTATTCAAGCCATTCTTGGATATGTTTGTGATAGTGTTTATAGATGACATTTTGTTATATTCAAGATCAGAAAAGGACCACACAAATCACTTACGACAACTATTACAGGTTCTTCATGAACGATAGTTGTATACCAAGTTTTCTAAATGTGAATTATGGCTAAAATCAGTGGCATTTTTAGGTCATATTGTATCCGATGAGGGAAAAAGGGTTGATTCTCAAAAGATAGAGGCTGTGAAAGATTGTCCAAGACCAACAACACACACAGAAGTTTGGAGCTTCCTAGGGTTGGCAGGTTATTACAGAAGGTGCATTGAAGGTTTTTCTTCTATTTCTGCGCCTCTAACAAAGTTGATACATAAGGCAACCAAGTTCCAATGGAATGATGCATGTGAAAGGAGCTTCTAGGAGCTGAAAAATAAGTTTAACTTCTACACCTGTGCTTGTACTTCTAGAAGGCACCGAGGGGTGTACAGTGTATTATGATGCTTTAGGAGTAGGCTTAGGGTGTGTACTCACATAGCATAGTAAGGTAATTACTTAGGCATCTAGACAACTATGGCCACATGAGACAAACTGACCAACTTATGATCTTAAGCTAGCAACAGTTGTATTTACTTTGAAAATATGGCTCCAGTATTTGTATGGGGTTCATATTGACATATATATTGATCATAAAAGCCTATAATAGATCTTTGAGTAGAAATACCTAAACTTAAGACAACGGAGATGGCTAGATCTAATAAAAGATTATGACATTGATATATTTTACCACCCGGGGAAGGCAAATATGATAGCCAATGCTTTGAGTTGTAAGGCAATCATGAATACTGGTGATCAACATGTGGTAAGTCAAGGAGTGGCTAAGGATCTATGTCAACTAGATAGTTTTGGAGTTCACCTTCTTGAAACTCCAAAGGACGGGGTTATTTTACATAATGCAGAGCGTCTTCATTGGTAATGGAGGTGAAAGCAAAATAGTTCGAGGATCTAGTTCTACGACAACTTAAGGACAAGGTGAGTCAGGGTATGATAAAGGGCTTTGACCTTACACAAAATAGAGTACTTTACTACCAAAATAGATTATGTGTGCCTAATATTAATTCACTAAGAAAGACGATAATGGAAGAAGCCCATCATTCCCGATATTCCATCCATCCAGGATCAACTAAGATATACCATGACCTGAAGGGAATGTTTTGGTGTGGAGGCATGAAAAAAGGACCTTGCAAAATTTATGGCTCAACGTACGAATTACCAACAAGTGAAAGTAGAACACCAAAAGCCAGGAGGTTATATGCAGTGTATAGAGCTTCCAACATGGAAGTGGGATATGATCAATATGGATTTTGTTACTGGGTTGCCTCGCTCATTTCAGAAGTTTGACTTTGTATGGGTAATAGTTGATAGACTCACAAAGTCAGCACACTTCTTGCCAGTCAGGAGTGAATATACAGTAGAAGAGTATGCCAAGCTATACCTCAAAAAGATAGTCAAGCTACATGGAGTCCCAATACCCATTATCTCTGATCGGGGGGCTCAATTCACTGAAAAGTTTTGGAAGTCATTCCAAAGGAGTTTAGGGACACAAGTGAATTTGAGTATAGCTTTCCACTCTCAAACAGATGGTCAAGTAAAATGCACCATTCAGACATTTGAAGATATGTTGCGTGGTTGTGCATTGGACTTTAAAGGTATTTGGTTGGACCGTTTGCCACTTATTGAATTTTCCTATAATAAAAGCTATCACTCCAGTATCAAGATGGAACCTTATGAAGCTTTGTATGGAAGGAAATGTAGGTCGCCGATTGGATGGTTTGAAATGTGTGAAACTAGCTTGCTTGGGCCAGATCTAATACAACAAGCCATGGAAAAAGTTAAGGTAATACAACAGTGGCTAGAAACAGCCCAAAGTCATTACAAATCATATGTAGATGCTAGAAAGGAGAGGACTGGAATTCTCGGTAGAGGATTGGGTATTTTTAAAGGTGTCTCCAATGAAAGGGGTTATAATATTTAGTAAGAAAGGAAAACTGAGCCAACGTTACATAGGGCCATACAAAATTATTAAGAAGTTTGGGCAAGTTGCATATGAACTAAAGCTACCCTAAGAGCTTTCAATGGTTCATCCAGTTTTTCACGTCTCAATGCTTCGAAAAACTATAGGAGACCCATCCTACATCACAACTATTGAGGATGTGAAAGTTACAAAAGATATAACCCATGAAGTGTTACCTGTTTCTATTCTAGATCGACAAGTTAAGAACTAAGGAATAAAGAAATAACTTTAGTGAAAGTACTTTGGAGGAACCAGCAGGCTTAAAAGATAACATGGGAGGCTGAGGACGTGATGAAATCAACATAACCTCACTTATTTGAAGCTAAGGAGGTAATGCAACATGCAGAATTGGGGGGCCTTAATAGGTACGTCTATTTGAACATTTATTGCGTTGTTAAACTATCTAATTATGCTAACATTAGAGGACGAATGTTACTTGGGGGGGAAAGATGTAACACCCCACACATTAGATGAACTGGTCCTATACATGTGAAGCATGATATGGCTTTTCAAATTAGCTCCTATTTTTAAAAGTGCTTGAATCTCAAATTAAACCGCGACATGTATGTCTAACGCTGAAGAAGGTCAAGTGTAAATAAGTTTTAAGTCAAAGTGAGGATATCATGACCCTAAACAAAGTGAGAAAATTGAGGTGCTTGCAGGACTTAGGAAGCTAGCAAGTGAATCACCTACTTGCTTATTTTAAAATTGCTAGTTAAATGTAGAGGAAGCCCAACATCGAATTTGTCCAAGTCTGATTATGATTAAAGTTCGTATAAGGGTGTAACGTTAGCCTATGTTTTAGTATCATAAATGGACTATATGTGCAGCACAATAAGGATATTAAAGGAGCCCAAAGACATCACAATTTCTTTGATAATTTAGGCCTAAACTAACCAAGAGAAAGGGAAAAAATGGGCAGCCAAGGCCCATAAGTTTGCAACCCGATAAGGCTGAAAGGGGAAAAATGGTACTTTAGTTTCTTGATAAAATAAGTCTTAAATAGTAAAAGAAAGTCCCCCAAAGTAACCCTTTAAAAGGGGTTACAAGTAGCAAATTTAATTCATTCTTAGACTTGGAAAATTTTAGCTTTCACAAAGATTCTTTATTCTTCTTTCTTGACTTTGTAAAGCAGCCAAAAGAAGCTTTTAGGAGAATTAGGAGGACCGTAACCTTGAAGTTAAAGGTAAGTGATTGAAGGTGTGTGTCTAGTAAGGTTTCCTCATGGAAAATGAGAGACTATGTTGGTTAGGTATAGGCTGAAAATTTTGGACAGCATGTGTTCCAAGATTGTTAATCTTGTTTATTTGGAAGCTTTTCTTTTTTAGGTTGGATTGATTATGAAGGGAGGCTACTATTCTTAATGAGTATTGGTCATTAAATGACGTACAAAGGTTGTTGAACCATTTTTATAGTCCCCGAAAGTGAGTTCTTGTGTGATATCATAATTGTGCTCGTAATAGGAACTTGTGGGCTGATTGATTGAGGACTATGGTCTCACGTCCTCCACCTATTTTGAGGACTATTTTTGAACTATTTTAGGACTAGTTTTATTTGTATATATGGTGGAGACTTTTTCTTATTGTTGTAACACGTTTGGAATTGCCTACGTCAAAATGTGGCAAAGAGATGTAATGTTATACCGCTTATTTGTAGGTTGTGTAGAATTATTATGTGTTGTGCTTTGTGGCCTGTTGTAAGACTGTTATGGCACTAAAATAGGTTGCACATGATATGTATATGAGAATGTGTATTTGAAAATACAATTGGGGCAAAAAGGTTAAAAGAATACGCTCGGGTTTATAATTATATGCTTGTTGCCCGTATGTTATTTTTTTGTGCGACTAGGCTGCCAAGATATATGTATTGGCTGCTAATTCTAGTTTTATCACCTACTATGTTGTAATAAATATTTGTAGGAAGGTAAGGTTATATCGAGGTAATAGCGAGGTTGTAAAATGAGGTATGTAATACTACTTGATTTCATATTACTTCGAATGAAATCTAGATTCTTCCTTGGTACTGTCATGCCCCAAAGTGCTATAGAGCGGATCTGCACCCGTTGCCAATATGGCTCGGGAGAACCAACCTATAACTATATGCGCTCTGTACATATTATAAGGGGTTTCTACGTTTGACATGCTTTTAAGCAGATAAACAGTGATAACAAGGAAAAAGGAAATGCAAATGACTACCCCGTTGGGGCCACGCTGTCTAAAGTGTGAGACATGACTTCACTGTGCTTTACATAGTCTACAAACCCTCTAAATAAAGAAAAACATCTGACAAGGTTCGGGATAGGCCAAGCCTCAGCAAACTGTGCAATAAAAATGTCACGACCCAACCCAGGGGACGTAATTGGTGCAGATAGGGCACCCAGACATACACTTATACCGAATCTCCATTTACGATAGCTAAGGGATTTCACAAAATTTTGACAGAGTTTCC
The DNA here is from genome assembly GCA_025642045.1 of Solanum sejunctum. Taxonomy (NCBI): domain Eukaryota; kingdom Viridiplantae; phylum Streptophyta; class Magnoliopsida; order Solanales; family Solanaceae; genus Solanum; species Solanum sejunctum. The sequence goes on along the minus strand of JAOTQJ010000099.1, from coordinate 9,789,220 downwards.
TCTATTTTTCTAAACAACCCCACCTGCAAACAGCGAACCCAACAGTACCAGACATTGCCATATGAACATATGTATCTATACAAAGGCGGGCCGACAAGGTCACCGCGGCGGCAGAAACGTCCAACAAACACATCATACAAACGAGATCATACCAACATAGTTTCCCACACCTACATGTATCCACAGACCTCTATGTACAGAAAACGGACCACACGACGGGACAGGGCCCCATCATACCCTCGAATATATATATATATAAATGCAAAATACAAAATGAATGTGTACAAGTATATACCAAGAATCTGCTCCTGATGCAAGGGAGCACTTCAACGGTAGACGGAAGTCCTAAGAAGACAACCCTCTAAGTTGTTTGTCTGTACCTGCAGGCATGAACACAGCCCCCGAAAGGAGGTGGTCAGTACGAAATACGTACCAAGTATGTAAAGTAGAAAGCCCTAAATGTGAGTGAAAATAACAATCCAAATAAGAAAGTATAAAAGTCAAACCTGTATGTCAACATAAAAATATTTATTCTTTTTCAAACATCAAAATAATGCATATCGGAAGGGAACGATGGCAACCTCCAAACACGCGCCATACCACAGCATAACAACAAAAGTTTCAAATCTCCAAAATCTCCAACACAAAACCTCAAATGAACTACGTGAACCAGGGTGACCGTGCCAAGCGTCCACGCATGCTAAAGCATAAAGGTCATCACGCCCGTTTGTGGAGCCGATGCGATGGTGCCACGCACTCCCTGAGCCAGGGTGAACTTGGACCAGCACTCACACGTCATGATGCCATCCCAGCCCAGTTCCTTATGTCTCCACTAAGCAAAGCTAGTCCATGGGCAAATCGATCTGCCCTATCCATCCAACCTCGGAATATATATATATATATATATATATATAATCATATATGCGAACGAGATATTCGACCCGAGAACCGGTGAACGAGGCCAAATAGGCACGAACAGAGTCATGAGAATCATATGCATAAAAAAACTGATCTCAAACACTTGAAAATATACAAAATGTTCACTTTTGAAATCAAGTAGTTATTCGTTTACGAAATGTTGCCAAAACGGCTTAAAATCACATTTAGAGGTAATTTCGGAACAAACTGACTTATAGCTTTCCAATTCTCTAATTCCAGTCAAACGAACACTATTCATGGGTTCAAAACTCAACAGTCGAAGAAGGAATAAATTTATTGTAAAATTTGGCCAAACATGAACGTAGAGTATTTTCAAATCCAACTTGTACAGGAAAGGAACTTTTCAAACGTATAATGTCGAATAAGCTTACAAATTCATGCCAAAGGGTAGTAAATCTTTACATACCTCAATCATGCTTGTTAACTACCTCCAACGCAAAGTCAATCCAAACTTTGACTCCTGGACGTTCAACGTCTACACAATTATAATAACGCCAACAATTAATATGAGTGTCGAACCTTAATGCCTAACTTTCTCATTCTAAATTTATAAAAATTTCAGCAACATTTCCCCTTAAAATGCACTGCCCTGAGAATTCAACTCGGCTTCCATAATCAGTTGATAATAACAACAACAACCCATAACATCAATAAACCTTTCCAAATACCATTTCGACATCAAAGTGCCACAAAATGCTATTGCG
>JAOTQJ010000099.1:9730244-9746178 GCA_025642045.1 Solanum sejunctum | reverse complement strand
GTTTCCTGATGATCTACCCGGAGTCCGTCTTGATAGGGAGATTAACTTTGGGATCGATGTTCTTCCCGAGACCCAAACCATTTCAATTCCACCCTACAGAATGGCCCCCACAAAGTTGAAAGAGCTGAAAAAATAGTTGAAAGACTTGTTAGAGAAAGTTTTCATAAGGCCTAGTGTCTCTCCTTGGGGTGCTCCTGTCCTATTCGTGCGTAAGAAAGATAGGTCTCCCAGAATGTGCATAGACTATCGGCAACTGAACAAGGTCATGATAAAGAATAAGTATTCTCTCCCCAAAATAGATGGTCTCATTGACCAACTTCAGGATGCTACTTATTTCTCCAAGATAGACCTCAAATTGGGTTACCATCAGTTGAAAGTAAGGGAAAGTGATATTCCAATGATAGCCTTTAGGACACGATATGGACACTTTGAGTTCTTGGTCATGTCCTTCTGTTTGACAAATACACCTACAACTTTCATGGATTTGATGAACAAAGTATTCATACTGTATCTTGATATGTTTGTAATCATATTTATTGATGATATTCTGGTGTATTCAAAGGATGAAGAGGAGCACTCCAATCATCTTAGAGTGGTTTTGCAAACGCTCAAAGACCATGAGTTGTATGTGAAATTCTCAAAGTGTGAGTTTTGGCTTAAATCTGTGGCTTTCCTAAATGTTGTTTCGGAAGATGGTATTCAGGTAGATACTCAGAAAATTGAAGCGGTTAAGAGTTAGCCTAGATTGACTTCTCCGACAAAAATAAGGAGCTTCTTGGGTTTGACAGGCTACTATCGCAGATTTGTTAAGGGCTTCTCCTCTTTTTCAGCACCATTAACTAAGCTAACTCAAAAGAAGCCCAAATTTCAGTGGTTTGAGGAATGCGAAAAGAGTTTTCAAGAGTTAAAGACTAGATTGACTACAACACTAGTTTTGAGTTGCCGTGGTGGTATTAGCACTCAAGATCCAGCGTCACTATTTTGTATAAAGTGCATGTGGACATGTTCATTGACCACAAATGCTTACAATAAGTGTTCAGTCAGAAAGAGCTCAACCTGCGGCAGAGGAGATGGTTGGAGTTGCTCAAGGACTATGACATGAGAATTATCTACCATCTAGGTAAGGTTTATATTGTAGTTTATGCTCTTAATAGGTTATCTATGGGTATCTCTGCCCATATGGAGGAAGGGAAGTGAAAATTGGATAAGGAAGTTCATAGATTGGCTCGACTAGGAGTGCAACTTGAGGGGAACAATGAAGGTTGGGTCAATATGAAGAATGGTCTGCTTCATCCTTAGTGTCATAAGTGAAGGAAAATCAAGACCAAGATCCTATCCTGTTTCAATTGAAAGAAGCGGTTCATAAGTAGAAGGTGATAGTTTTCTCCAAAAGGGGAGATGGGGTATTGAGATACCAGGGTAGATTGTGTGCGTCTTATGTTGATGGTGTCCGAGAGAGGATCATGGACGAAACTCATGGCTACAGATATTCCATCCATCCTAGTTCAAACAAGATGTACCACGACTTGAGAGAAGCCAATTGGTGGAACAGAATGACGAGAGACATTATAGATTTTGTCTCTAAATGTCCCAATTCTCAACAAGCTAAGGTTGAATATCAAAGACCATGTGGATTGTCTTAGAACTTTAAAATTCATGAGTTAAAGTAGGAGATAGTCAACATGGATTTCATCACTGGCTTACTAAGAACCCGAAAGCGACATGATTTGATATGGGTAGGTACGGATAGAATGACTAGATCAACCCACTTCTTGGTAGTTAAGATAACTAATACGACTAAGGAGTATGCCCGACTATAAATTAATGAAATTGTGAAGCTACATGGGGTTTCTTTGTCCATCATTCGGACAGAGGAGCTCAATTCACCTCTCAATTTTAGAGATCTTTTCAGAAGGGACTGTGTACGAAAGTACATTTGAGAATAATATTCCACCCTCAGACAGGTGGATAGGTAGAGCGTACTATCTAGACTTTGGAGGATATGTTGAGAGCGTGTGTTATCAACTTCAAAGGAAATTGGGATGATCATCTACCATTGATTCAATTTGCATACAATAATAGCTACTATGCCAGCATTCAAATGGCCCCTTATGAGTTATATGGGAGGAGATGTAGATCACTGATTGGCTAGTTTGAGTTTGGCGAAGCTGAGTTAGTTGGACCTGATCTGGTCCACCATTCCATGGAGAAGGTGAAGGTCATTATATAAAGATTGAAGAGAACGCAGAGTCACCAGAAGTCTTATACGGATGTAAGGAGAAGAGATTTGGATTTTGCGATGGATGACTGGGTGTACTTGAAGGTATCACCTATGAAGGGTATCGTTATAAAACCATATGAATTACAAAAATTCCCCTAAATTTAATCGTGCGCACAACTTGTCTTCCTAAGGTCTGATAGAAAATTCGAGAATGGATTTGTGATTGGTATGAAAACTTGAGTTGAAAAATGGTCTCGACTCGGCTTTAGTGCAAAAAATGCAAATTAATTTTTCCAAAGTGATCTTAAAACAGTGAAATTTTTTTACCCCTTCCGCGAGGTGGAGAGGACGTGAAACCACACTTTGTTGTTTTTCAAAAATTCGACGAAAATCAAAATTTTGTGAAAAAGTGTATATTTACACTAGTGTGCATCACGCACTAGTGCATGGGGAAGGCAATTTTAAAATGGGTTGTTTTCTTTCTATTTTGTCGTCAAAATCCCTTTTTTGTTTTATTTTAGATCATTTAATTCAAGAAGGACAATTTTGTCCCTTCCGACATATTTTTATATCTCCAGGTCAGTTTTTGAAGTATATTTCATATGAAAGAGGGTTTCAAGACCCAAAAATATTCTAAGTCATATTTGTATGTTAAGCCAGAGAAAAGAAGAAGAGAGGAGAGTGAGGGTTTCAGAGGAGAATTCAAAGTTCTTCAATGATTCTTCGATCCTAGGTATGTAAAGGCTACACAAAAGCATGAGATTGATCTCTCATATGCCAAAATAGAGTTAGGATGACAAATTCATGACTAAAACCTTGATCTATAAGTTCTTGAAGGTTTCTTGATAATTACTCCAAATTATTGAATAACTGTTTTAATTCTTGTACACTATCTTGAATGTATGTTTTCAATTCCTTAAACTAAAATTTTATATCATAGAGTGATGATTATGATGCTTACTTTTACTGTATATTTTTATTACTATGTAATTGTGACTAGATCCTTCAAATTTCCTCTCTGTAATGACTTGAATAATGAACTTATGGGATTTATAGAGCCTTGAATGTCTGAGAATTATGTCTGACTGAGTCTGAGTTTTGAATTAGCTGTGTGGATGACTAAGATAGCTGAAACTATTGCTGATAGAGTTGAATGGGAAAAAAAATCCCCTTACATTGGATAGATAGTCTTGCCCATAAAGGTTGGGTAATGAGATTTCTTGATGGACTTATAGACTTATAAGTATATTGAGTTCTGAGAGCAGTATTAGCACCGAAATGGGTAAGAGTATGTCCCACTCAAACCCATTAACTACGTAGCCAGCGTAGGAAAGGATTAGACCATGAAAGTGGATGTTTCCTTTGTCCCAAAAGAGGACTTGACAGACTTTTGGATCTATTGACAAACTTATCCTTTACCTCGGCAGGGTACTAGATGGATGTAGTAATGACATCTCTTTGTTGTATCACTACCAGCTCATAGTAGTGATTATCGATTATCAAAACTCCCAAATAGATTTCATGATGATAGAACTCCGATGTGATGTGAAAGTTTGATGCATAATAGCTAGTGAGGTGAGGCTGAATGATTGATGAGTGTCAATTATGTTGTTTCCTTTTTCTTAGCCCATTCTACATACAGTACATTCTATGTACTAACGCTCCTTAGGCATTGCATTATTTTATAATACAAATTTGATAGGCCGAGGACTTCAACAGCCCAATCATTGAGGTTCAAAGCTCTTCATTCCTAATAGTGGTGAGTCCTCCCCAGCATTCGGATGATATTTACTTTTATGATTGGATAGTCTTTTACTTAATAGTTGGTAGCCATGACCTGTCGTGGTACCGTCTTAGATAATAGTATAGAGGCTTCATAGACATAGATGTAGATGTTGATATTGATATTGAGGGTTCTTTTATCTCATACTTTGTTCCTTTATATTGAGATTTTCATTATATATTCTGCTTTCTTGTGATAGACTAATATTGATAGTATGGACCTACTGATTGGATAACATTTATATTCATGATATCTTTTCTTTCCCACTGATGAATTGACTGAACGATAGTAAAGAGATTGAGTGGCCCGCTTGGGGCTAGCAATAGTCTCTGAGTGCCAATCATGTTTAGGGTACCCTCCTGGGGTGTGACAAACTTGGTATTAGAGCCTAGAGTTCGAGTGTCCTAGGGATTCTATGAAGCCGTGTCTAGTAGAGTCTTGTTTATGGGTGTGTTGTGTACCATACTTTATAAAGAGGAGGCTATAGGACATTAGGAAGTGTTACCCTTCTTCTATGATCTAAAAACATGGTAAGAGTTAACTTGTAAAATCCTACTTTTAACTCATGCATTTTACACTTACAAAAAATGCCACCTAAGAGAACAGCCACCCAAAGAGATGCCACAGCTCCCGTCGCTGAGAACATCTAACCCGAGGTTCCCATACAGACTAAGACAAGAAGACAGGTATACCCTGCTAGGACTGCTGAGGTCCCTCAAGCGCCCCCTGCTTAGCCTCAGCCAACTCTCACTACTGAGGTGGAATTCAGACAAGCCATCATCATGATAACTCAATTGGTGGCCTCTTAGGGAAATAGCCACGGTTCTCAGACTCCTTGTTCTAGTTCACAGGAGCCTTTAGCTACAACTCGGCTCAGGGACTTTCTGAGGATGAACCCTCCAGTGTATACGGGGTTGAAGGTGGAGGAGGATTCACAAAATTTCATTGACAGGATGTAAAAAGTCTTGAGGGCCATACATGCAACCAAGTTCGAGGGACTTGAGCTTGCATCCTACCAACTGAAGGACGTGGCCAATCTATGGTACACTCAGTGGGAAGGGACTAGAGGTGAGGATGCAGAGCCGGTAGTGTTAAATGAGTTTGAATATGGCTTTCTTGCTAACTTCTTTCCTCAAGAGTTGAGGAAAGCAAAGGCGGATGAGTTCGTGAATCTGAAGTAGGGAGGAATGACTGTGAAAGAGTATAGCCTTAAGTTTATCAAACTATTAAGGTATGCTCCTGAGATGGTGAAGGATATGAGGTAGAGGATGAGGAGGTTTGTGTCTGGCCTGGCTAGGTATGTGCAGAGAGAGTGTAAGATGGCATTGCTTATTTTGAGCATGGACATCTTAAGACTTGTGATGTATGCTCAGAAGGCTGAGGAAGACAAGAGGAGGGATAGAGAGGAGCACTTGAATAGAAAGGCAAAGTGAGCGAGCATCAATCTAACCTGCAGAGACAAAACAGAGGTGACAAATCTTATTTCCAGAAGAGACCATCACATCCCGCACCATTTATAGCCAGTGCACCTACGCAACCAACCAGATATGATCAAAAATCTCAGAGTCATCAAAATTTTAGGACCTCAGGTGTCCAATCTTAGGCTAGTGTCACTCAGGGAATATGGGGAAAGCTATCTTGCAGCAAGTGTGGTAAGCTTTATCTAGGAGGTGTCGCATGGGCAAGGATGCATGTTATTCCTATGTTCAGGCTGGTCATTTCAGCTATGATTGCCCAAAGAGGAGGCGAGGTGAGAGGATGATAGAGCTTAGTCTTCGGCAACACCTCTAGTAGGTAATCAGCAGAGGAGTGCTACTACTACAGGTACAGGAGGCGGGACAAACCGCCTTTATGCTATGGGTAACCATCAGGAGTAAGAGGCTGCAGCAGATGTTATCACGGGTATGCTTCGTGTCTTTGCTTGTGATTGCTATGCTTTGATTGATCTGGGTGCTACCTTATCTTTTGTAACTCCTTATGTGGCTAAAAAGTTTAGTATTCTTTCTGAGTATTTACTTGAGCCCTTTTCTATCTCTATTCCTACTGGAGAGTTTATCTTAACTGAGAATGTTTATAGGGATTGTATGGTGTCTATCTATCATAAAGACATAATAGCTGATTTGGTAGAGTTGGAGATGGTCGATTTTGATGTGATAATGGGCATGGATTGGCTTCATACCTGTTATGCTTCTGTTGATTGTAGAACCAGGATGGTTAGGTTCCATTTTCCTAATGAGCCTGTCTTAGAGTGCAAAAGGAGTTCTATTGCCCTTAAGGGTAAATTCATATCCTATCTTAGAGCTAGAAAGTTGATATCCAAGGGTTGTATCTATCACCTCATATGAGTGAAGTCTAATGATGTTGATTCTCCCAATCTTGAGTCAGTCCCGATAGTGAATGAGTTTCCCAAGGTCTTTCTTGATGATGTTCTTGGACTCTCCCCTGATAGGAAAATTGACTTTGGGATTGATGTTTTAACCAAAACCAAACCTATTTCAATTCCACCCTATAGAATGGCCCCCGCAGAGTTGAAAGAATTGAAAGGGCAATTGAAAGACTTGTTAGACAAAGGTTTCATACAACGTAGTGTTTCACCTTGGGGTGCTCCTGTCCTATTCGTGCGTAAGAAAGATGGGTCGTTGAGGATGTATATAGACTACCGATAGTTGAATAATATGACCATAAAGAATAAGTATCCTCTTCCTTGAATAGATCTCTTTGACCAACTTCAGGGTGCTACTTGTTTCTCCAAGATAGATCTCAGATTGGGTTACTATCAATTGAAGGTGAGGGAAAGTGACATGCCTAAAACAGCCTTTAGGACACGATATGACCATTTTAAGTTCTTGGTTATGTCCTTCGAGTTGACAAATGTATCTGCAGCTTTCATGGAGATGATGAACAGGGTATTCAGACCATATCTTGACGTGTTTGTGATCATGTTTATTGGTGACATCCTAGTGTATTCGAGGAATGAGGAGGAGCATGCAAATCACCTTAGAGTGGTTTTGCAAACACTCAAAGATCATGAGTTGTATGTAAAATTCTCTAAGTTTGAGCTTTGGCTCAATTCAGTGGCTTTCTTAGGCCATATTGTTTTAGGAGATGGTATTCGGATGGATACCCAGAAGATTGAGGTGGTTAAGAATTGGCCAAGAAAATCTTCTCTAATAGAAATAAAAAGTTTCTTAGGTGTGGTCGAGTATTATCACAGATTTGTGGAGGGCTCTCCTCTCAGTCAGCCCTTCTGACAAAGATGACTCAAAAGAAGGCCAAGTTTCAGTGGTCTGAGGCATATAAAAAGAGCTTTTAGGAGTTGAAGATTAGATTGACTACAACACCTGTGTTGACTTTGCCAGACATGGCGGGTCACTTTGTGATATATTGTGATGCATCCCGAGTTGGATTGGGGTGTGTGCTTATTTAGAGAGGCAAGGTGATAGTGTATGCTTCTAGACAACTTAAGATTCACGAGAAGAATTACTCGACTCATGATCTTGAGTTGGAAGCTATGGTGTTTGCACTTAAGATCTAGCGTCACTATTTGTATGGAGTGCATGTGGATGTGTTTACTGACCACAAGAGCTTGCAGTATGTGTTTAGTCAGAAAAAGCTCAACCTATAATAGAAGAGGTGGCTAGAGTTGCTCAAGATTATGATATAAGCATCCTCTACCACCTAGGTAAGGCTAACATTATTGCTGATGCTTTTAGCAGGATGTCCATGGGTAGCACTGCTTATGTGGAAGAGGGGAAGAGAGAATTAGCCAAGGAAGTGCATAGATTGGCTCAATTAGGAGTGCAGCTTGAGAAGAACAATGAAGGCGGGGTTAATGTTCAGAATGTTTTTGCTTCATCCTTAGTGTCTAAGGTGAAGTAAAAGTAAGACCAATACCCTATCTTACTCCAACTGAAAGAAGTGATTCACAAGCAAAAGGTGATGGTTTCCTCCAAAGGGGGAGATGGGGTATTAAGGCACTAAGGAAGAGAGTGTGTACCTGATGTTAATGGTGTTCGAGGTAGAGTCATGGACGAAACTCATAGTATAAGGTATTCTATTCATCCTGGCTCCAATAAGATGCATCACAACTTGAGGGAAATCTATTGATGGAATAGGATAAAGAAAGTTTTTGCGGAGTTCGTTTCCAAGTGCCTTTATTGCCAAGGCGTTAAGGTTGAACATCAAAACCCTTGTGGATTAGCTTAGAATTTCAAAATTCTAGAATGGATATAGGAGGTGATCAACATGGACTTCATCACGAGTTTACTCCGATCCAGAAAATAGCATGATTCAATTTGGGTGGTCGTAGATAGGATGGCTAAATCAGCCTACTTTTTGGCGGTGAAGACAACCTATATGACTGAAGAGTATACCTGAATTTACATACGGGAGATTGTGAGGTTGTATGGGGTTCCCTTGTCTATCATCTTAGACAAAGGAGCTTAATTCACCTCTTAATTTTAGAGATCGTTCCAGAAAGGATTGGGGCTGAAGGTGAATTTGAGTACTGATTTTCACGCTCAAATAGATGGGTAGGCAAAGCGCACTATCCTCAATATTGATGGCATGCGCGATGGATTTCAAAGGAAACTGGGATGATCACTTACCACTGATTGAGTTCGCATATAATAATAGCTATCATGCCAGCATTTGAGTAGCCCTATATGAGGCAATGTACAGTAGGAGGTAGAGATCTCCGATTGGCTGGTTCAAGGTGGACGAAGCTAAGTTGACTAGGCCTGACCTCGTACACCAGTCTATGGAGAAGATGAAAGTTATCCGAAAAAGGTTGAAGATAGCTCAGAGTCACCATAAGTCATATACAGATGTGAGAAGAAGGGACTTGGAGTTCGAGGTAGATGATTGACTATACTTGAAGTGTCACCCATGAAGGGTGTCATGAGATTTGGTAAAAAGAGGAAGATGAGTCCCCATTACATCAAGCCATACCAGATTGTAAGAAGGATTGATAAGGTTGCTTACGAGTTAGATTTACCCTCCAAGCTAGATGGAGTTCACCCAATGTTCCATGTATTTATGCTGAAGAAGTGTTTGGGGGATCTAGCCTTAGCAATTCCTGTGGAGAGTACGGGTGTGAAGGACAGATTATCGTACAAGGAAGTTCGAGTCCAGATCCTTGACCGACAGGTTTGTAAGCTGAGAAACAATGAGATAGCCTCCATTAAAGTTTTATGGAGGAATCAATTTATTGAGGAAGTTACGTGGGAAGCTGAGAAAGCGATGAAACTCAAATACCCGTATCTATTCGTGCCAAGAGATGATGATATTGAAGGTAAATACTCTTATTCTTATCAATTTCGAGCATTTTTTTCTATTTAGTTGATGCCTTGTGTTACCCATTCCCCAACCTAAGACAAATATAGATAGATGATGGATAGTGAGAGTTCAAGTATTCCTGAGTGAGGGGTGAGGTGAATTTTTAGGTTATTCGAGTCCCTGTTCGACCTTTACTCATCATTTGAGGACTGATGTAACACCCCATAAAATTAGTAAAATGCCCCTAAACTTGATCGTACACAAAATATGTCTTTCCAAGGTTCGATAGAAAATTCGAGATCGAATTTGCAATCAATATGAAAAACTGAGTCGGAAAATGGCCTCGACTCGACTTTAATGCGAAAAAACGCAAACTAATTTTTCCAAAGTGAGCTTAAAATAGTGAGGTTTCCACACCCCTTCCGCGATGCGAAGAGGACGCGGAACCACACTTTGTTGTTTTTCAAAAATTTGATGGAAATCAAAATTTTGCGAAAAAGTGTATATTTACAGTAGTGCGCATCACGCACTAATGCATGGGGAAGACAATTTTTTTCATTTAATTCGAGTAGAGCAATTTCGTCCCTCTCAATATATTTTTATATCCCCAGGTCAATTTTTGAAGTATATTTTGTACGAAAGAGGGTTTCAAGACCCAAAAATATTCTAAGTCTTATTTCTATGCTAAGCTAGAGAAAAGAAGATGAGAGGAAAGTGAGGGTTTCAGAGGAGAATTCAATGTTCTTCAATGATTCTTCATTCCCAGGTATGTAAAGGCTACCCAAAAACATGGGATTGATCTCCCATATGCCAAAATAGAGTTAGGATGATAAATTCATGACCAAAATCTTGATTTATGAGTTCTTGAAGGTTTCTTGATAATTACTCCAAATTCTTGAATAATTGCTTTAATTCTTGTATATTGTCTTGAATGTATGTTTTCAATTCCTTAAACTAAACTTTTATATCATGAAGTGATGATCACCATGCTTACTTTTACTGTAGATTTTCATTCCTATGATTGTGACTAGATCCTTCAAATTTCCTCTCTATAGTGACTTGAATAATGAACTTAGGGGATGTCTAGAGCCTTGAATGTTCGAGAATGATATCTGACTGAGTTTGAGTCCTGAATTGAGTGTGTGGATGACTGGATAGCTAAAACAATTACTAACAGAGTTGAATGGGAAAAAATCCCCTTAGATTGGATAGATAGTCTTGCCCGTAGAGGTTGGGTGATGATAGTTCTTGATGGACTGATAGACTTATGAGCATATTGAGTCCTTGGAGAAGTATTAGCACCGAAATGGGTAAGATGTGTCCCGTTCGAACCTGTTAACTATGTGGCTAGCGTAGGAGAGGATTGGACCATGAAAGCGGATGTTTCCTTTATCCCAAAAGAGGACTTGATAGACTTTTGGATCCACAAACTCTTCCTTTACCCCAACAAGATATTAGATGGATGTGGTAATGACACCTCTTCGTTGTATCACTACTGGCTCATAGGTAATGGTTGTCAGTATAGAAACTCCCAAATAGGTTTCATGATTATAGAACTCCGATGTGATGTGAAGGTTTAATGCATGATAGCTAGTGAGGTGATAGCGTCTTGTCTCTTCTATATGAGGTGAGGCTGAGTGATTGATGAGTGTCAATTATACTATTTTCTATTTCTTTGACTATTTTACATATAGTACATTCCACGTACTAACACCCCTCGAGCGCTGCATCATTTTATGATGCAAAGTTGATAGACCTAAGACTTTAGCAGCCCAATCGTTAAGGTTCAAAGCTCTTCATTCCTGACAGTTGTGAGTCCTCCCCAGCATTTGGAGGATATTTACTTTTATGATTGGATAGTCTTTTACTTAATAGTTTGTAGCCATGGCCTGTCATGGTGCCGTCTTAGACGATAGTATAGAAGCTTCATAGACATAGACGTAGATGTTGATATCGATGTCGAGGGTTCTTTTCCCTCATACTTCTTTACTTTATATTGACATTTTCATTATCTATTCTGCTTTCTTGTGATATACTGATGTTAATAGTGTGAGCCTATTGATAGGATAACATTTATACTCGTTATATCATTTCTTTTCTGCTAATTAATTGATTGAACGATGGCAAAGAGACTAAGTGGTCTGCTTGGGGCTAGCAATAGTCTCCGAGTGCCAGTCACGTCTAGGGTACCCTGCTGAGGCGTGACAACCATGACGTTTGACAAGAAGGAAAAGTTGAATCCACATTATATCGAATAATAGTAGATTGTGAGGAAGATTGGGAAGGTTGCTAATGAGCTAGACTTGTCTTCTCAGCTAGATAAAGTTTATCCAGTATTTCATATTTCTATGTTGAAGAAGTGTTTGTGAGATCTTACCTTAGCAATTCCTATTGAGAGTACGGGAGTAAAGGATAGCTTGTTCTATGAGAAAATTTTAGTCCAAATCCTTGATCGACAAGTTTATAAGCTGAGGAATAAAGAGATAGCCTCCATTAAAGTTCTATAGAGGAACCACTTTATTGAGGAAGCTATGTGGGAAGCTGAGGAAGCGATGAAACTCAAATACCTGCACCTATTCGTGCGAAATAATGATGTTGTTGAAGGTAATATCCCTATCCTTAATGTATTGAAATTCCTTTCTTGAGTTGATGTACTAATTCCATTCTAAAGTCTAAGATAGAAATGTAGAAGGTGATGGATAATTGAGAGTTTGAGAATTCTCGAGTGAGGGGTGAGATAAGTTTTGAGTCTACTCATGCTTTGTTTTACCTTTACTCATCATTCAAGGATGAATAATCCCAAGGGGGAAATGATGCAACACCCCGTATAATTATTAAAATGCCTCTAAAATGTAATCATACGCATAACACGTCTTCCAAAGCTTCAATAGAAAATCCGAGACTGAATTTGTGATCAGCGCAAAAAATCGAGTGGTAAAATGGTCTTGATCCAATTTTTGAGCAACTAGTTTGAAAAATAATTTTTGCTAATTAATGCAAAAATAGCGTCTGTCCGCGCCCCTGGCGAGATGCGGAGGGGGAAAGGAGTAATACTTTGTTCTTTTAATATTTTTCGATGACAATTCGTAACTCAAAAAATTATAAAAGTGTACTGGTCCGTGCCCCTGGCGCGTCGCAGACCAGTGCACAAGTTTTCAAAATTTTTCTTTTAATTCGGGAAGGGCCTTTTGGTCATTCTCCACCCTATCCTAATTCCTAAAACATGTTTTAAAAGCCATTTATTATGTATTTACGGTTTCTAAACCCACTTTTCTTAAGTTTTTACGCAAGAATAGTTTGACAAGGGAGACAAAAAAGCTCTGACGGTAAGGGTTTGAGTTCAAGTTCTCGAAGAAGAGTTGGTAGTTCATCATCCTAGGTATGTAAAGGCTACCTAGAACATGGGATTGTTCTCTCACGTGCCCCCATGAATGAATTAGGTTGATAGTTAACAGGTGATGGGTTTATGTTACAATTTCTTGAATGTTGTCTTGAAAACTACTATTATTTTAGATGTATTTTGATAAGTAGATAGCCATCATAACTTTAATTGTTTCTTCAATTAATCTATTGAGCTATTGTGTAAACTATGTATGTTTAATTGTTAAAGAATCCATAATGAAGTTGGGGGTCGAGGTCTAAAGCCCGGATTTCGTATGTATGTATGATTGATGTGGTCTGGGTAATGATTTGAGTGAGTACTGATGATATTGTTGCTGGAAATGATGGAGTTAGAGTCCCTTAGAGTCCTTAAGAGGTCACACTTGAGTCTTAAAGAGCAATCATAATATTCTCGAGTTGAGAGATAGAGATGAGATGTTGCACTTGTCCAAAAGAGACTAAACAATGAGAAACTTCGATGTTGATGTTTATGAGCATGTTAAGTCTTGGGAGGAGTATTAAGCACCGAAAATGAGTAAGAGTGAGTCCTACTCGCACTCATTAACTATGTAGCCAGCGCAACAAAGGATTGGACCTTGAGAACGGATGTTTCCTTAGTCCCAAAAGAGGACTTGATATTATTATAAACCCCCTGATGTACGCCCTTTCACCCTGGCAGGGTACTATGCGGATGGCATAATGATATCACTTTGTTGTATTATCATTGGCTCATAAGTGATGGTTGTAGATACGAGAAACTCTCAGATAGGTCCCCTATTGATAGTATGTTGATGTTGATATGATAGTGTGCGTCTTAATTGATGGTGATGTGATAGAGTTCTATTCGTTATCTTGAGTGGAAGTTAAGTGATTGATGAGCTGATATCATTACATATTGTTTACTTTAGCTCATTTTACATACAATACATTTCACTTACTAATGCTCGTTTGTGATGCATCATTTTATGATACAGATTTAGTAGACAGAGGACTTCAGCAGCCTAATCATTGAGGTTCAGAGCTTTTGATTTCAGATTGTGGTGAGTCCTCCCATGTACTCGGAGGATGGTTATTTCTCTAACTTTATTGAGTTATTTTCTTTGATTGTGGTAGCCACGGCCTATTGTGGTACTGTCTTAGATAGTAATTATAGAGGCTTCATAGACATAGAAGGATGACGTTTGATGTTGGGGTTCCTTTCCCCCTATTGTGCTAATTGTAAACTAATTTGTTTCCTTAGTGTTGTTTCTTATGATGGATGTGGATGATGAGTCTGATATCCCACTGATAGTTAGAATATTCTTTATTATCTATCACAAATCAATTGACTGAACAAACACAATGAGACTAGGCAATTCACTTGGGGTCTAGCAATAGTCTCCGAGTGTCGATCACACCTAAGGTACCCTCCTGAGGCCTGACACCCTAGCTCAACACTGTGAAGTATTATCCAATCTTGGATCTAGCCCCTCACGGATTTGTCCCTTTGAGCTCACCCCAAAAGGCACCTCATAGTATATAGATCAGTCCTTTACTTATATACCCAACATCTCTCCTGTGTTTTGCCGATGTGCGATATCTCATCTCAAGATGGGTTGTTACATACACCACCTCTATGGATTCAGCATCCATAGATGCCCCACTGCATGGAATTCGCCTAAACTCAGCATTGAGGTTTATCCCGCTTCATTGGGATTCGCCTGAACTCAGCAATGAGACTAGGCGATTTACTTGGGGTCCAGTAACAGTCTCCGATTGCCGATCACACCTACGGTACCCTCCCGGGCCCTGACACCCTAGCCCAACACTGTGAAGTATTATCTGCTCATGGGCCTAGCCCCTCATGGATTTGTCCCTTTGGACTCACTCTAAAAGGCGCCTCACAGTATATAGACCAGTCCTTTACTTATATACCCAGCATCTCTCCTGTGTTTTGTCGATGTGGGACATCTCATCTCAAGATGGGTTGTTACATACACCCCCTCTATGGACTCAGTGTCCATGGACACCCCACCACATGGGATTCGCCTAGACTCAGCATTGAGGTTTGCCCCGCCTCATCGGAATTTGCCTAAACTCAATTGAATTCTAGCCCCACATCGACAAGGCTAACACAGAAGTGGCTCTGATACCATCTGTAACAACCTAGCCCAACACTGTGAATTATTGTCCGCTTGGGCCCATACCATCGTGGATTTGTCCCTTTGGGCTTACCTCAAAAGCTGTCTCATAGTATAGAGACCAATTCTTTACTTATATACTCAGCATCTCTCCTGTGTTTTGTCGATGTGGAATATCTCATCTCAAGATGGGTTATTACAAGTTCATTTTTTTCATAACTTCCAATACCAAAGAAATTATTTTGTTTCAATATTTCAAAGCCAAGAAGGTCTCAATGGTAACTACAATTTTAAATTGACATAAATAAAACACATGACAATTATTGAAAAAGAGGTTCACCTCAAACAAACATAAACCACACATTCGTGTAAGTTCTTCGATCAACGATCAAACTGAATATTTTTTCTAATATGATCTCATATTCAAGCCAAAAATAACCTGTTTACCTACAATCATCAATTAGCAACGTCAACACAAAAGGAAATTCAATTAATTAGTTACATTTGAACCTTCAAGTGTTGCTGTAGATATAGATGACCTCTAAAATTACATTTCTGCCAATTTACATTAAATAATATTTAAAAATTAGAATGTTAATTTGTTTTCACAAAATTTAGGAGGAAAAAGTTTTTAAGCATAAGTAAAGAAGAAAAGAACCCCTCTCTCTTCCAAAATCTCTCATCTATCTCTGCTCTTCCAGATCTTTGTTTCTGCCTCAACTTTACCTTCTGCTTTCAGCTAGTCTCAATTCTTGTAGCACTACCGAGGAAATGACCAAAATAGTCTATTATCTTTAGACTTGCACTCAAAATCATTCATATTCTTTTTACTTGGAGCACTAATAGTATACAATATTTATGAGAAAGACTAAACTAGTCCATTATCTTTGGACTTGGATTCAAAATCATTCATATTATTTTGCTTGGAGCACTAATAGTACACAATGTTTACTACAGTGGTGCAATTTTGGTCATCCTCCAATATTTTTATTAAATTTTAATAGAATCTTTTTGTCACGACCCAATCCAGGGACCGTGATTAGTGCTGATTGGGCACCCAGACAAATACTAAATTGGATTTCCAACTATAATAGCTAAGGAATCTATCAAAATTTTGGCAGAGTTTTCTCTGTTTTACTGACTAACCAAACC
>JAOTQJ010000099.1:9648079-9730144 GCA_025642045.1 Solanum sejunctum | reverse complement strand
ATCCTAACTTGATGATTTTCTTGATGATTCTTGAGGGTTTATATTTTAGGAGAGAAGGGAGAGGATTTTGATCATGAAAACTAATATTTTATATATTTTGGGGACCATAAATAGACTCCTAATGGTTTTAGGATGAAAATACCCTCAAATAAAAGCAAAACAAATGTCATTCCTTAATCAGTGAGGGTTAGCGATGCGCTTCGGGCACGGACTTTCAGACAACTCTGCACCTCTCCAGTAAAATGATCATAACTTTCTTATCCGAACTCTAATTAATGCAAAATTACTGCGTTTGAAAGTTAATTTGAATATCTTTGATTTAATATTTTATGGGTAATCCAACTCATTCTAATTTAGGAGATATAGTCACTTGAAGTTGACCCTTCTATCGACTCATACGAAAACTTAATTGCTAGAAATTCTTTGAACTTGGCTTGATGTAAAAGATCTCTTATGACTTTAAATCACACCTAACATACTTTAAATACTTAGGAATTGATCCTAGCATATATATACAACTTACAAGTCATTGGTTCACGTAACTTTTATAAAATCATACATTAGAACTACGACCTCATATCAACTCCGATTCTATTTCCATACTAAGAAATTAAGTTTAACATCTTGATCATTTAAGAATCCTTAATTAAAATCCTACACCATATGAAGGATAACTCGGTCTTATCTTAAAAAGATTTGGGGTGTTATAGTAAATCAGCTTGAAAACATGTAATTTGTGTAAAAAGAAAGGTTAGGCACCATGGGTAAAAGGACCTAATGGTTGAAACCTACATATCTCAACTTTTAAGATTTTCTTGATGAAGATTTGATTGAGAACTTAAAGATTGAACAAAATCCTTTGATCCGAAATGAGATTGAGACACTTGAATTTTGGGAGAAATATTTGGCTAAGTGTTTGAGAGAGTTTTGGGAATGTCTTGTACGATATGGAATTGAAATATGACTAAGTATAGGTGTTTTTATTCATGGGAAGGCTTAGGCCCAAGACCCAAAGGCCTTGGACCGAAATAGGAAATTGGGAAAAAAATAACACTGGTTCGTGCCCTGGCCACGTCGTGCTAGGGGCGCAGATCATCTCTGGAATGTGTCATTTTTGAAAAATTAAATTTTGATATGATTTCTCTAAAATTGGGGTTACTCATTTCCCATTCAAATTTGGCCCCTAATCATGAATATAGAGTTGCATTTTCGATATCATGCACGAATTTTCAGATATATAGAAATTATGATTATGGGCACTTTCCAAGCACATTTTTGGGCACTTTTGGGGTTGTTTCAGTTAAGAGACCAAGATTTTATATAAGAACCCCTTGAGTCGAACCCCCACCTTAAGTCTCAATCGATGCTAAGTCTAATCCCACAGAATACTTGAAATAATCATAAATTAAATCATAATATGCATAACTTGTAAAGACATGATAACTTGGCATGAGCAGTTCATTCAAATACTTGACCCCTACATAGGACATACCTTATACCAGAGGGCAAAAACAATGCATAGACTTGACCCCTCCTAGTAACATTGCAATTCACATGAGGGTGGAGATTATAGTATGTTTGACCCCTTCTAGTGAGAGTTGGTACATGATGGTAAAATAGTATTATTCTTGACCCCTACATATAGACATTATTTACTCACTAGAGGGTGGGAATATAGAAATAGGGCTCAACATAATTCTTGTAAATCATAGAGACCTTTCATGAGTTTAATGCATGATTGGGAGCCTATAACTTATCACATCATGCTTGTCTTGCAAATCATGCAATAATCTTTCATTAACATAAGAATTCTTGTCATGTAAATTTAGTTAGACAAGGTGGGTATGGGAACATATGCTCAAAATCATGCAATTTAACAGTATAAAATAAGAAAGAGTAGAATCAAATTATTTTAAAGTCATGCAAGATAACCCACCAACATTGTAGTAAAACCTTTAATTTGGGTTTATCATGAAATCCATTTTAAAGTTCACAATCCTCCATAGTTTTCATAGTTCATATCATGCATAACCTCAATAGATACAAATCAACTCATGAAATATGATTTCAATAAGTATTCATGCATAATCAATCAATTCTTGATAAAATCAAACATAAATCATGTATATAATGCATAGTAGGAAGTACCCATGAAAAATTAAAACTTGACATCATGAGATTTCATAAAAAGAGAGAGTTGGGTTACATGGGTGAAAGGACCCATGGATAAAGACCTTGATGATAGGAGATAGAAAAACCTTGGGAGATGATGAGGAATTCGAAACCCTAGCTTGCACCTTCTTGCTTAAACTTAACAGTGTTTGAGAGGGTTTAGAGCGTTAAGGTTTATGGACTGAGAAAGGATGAGATGTATTAGGGTTGTGTAAACTGGTAAGAAACATGGATGGGGTCAAAATGACATAGATTGAACTTAGAAGAAAGAGGAAAGGTAAAATTTACCCCTATTAAAATCCTGGCCTGAAACGACCCCCAAAAGATGCTCGAAAATGTGCCTCGAGAGTGCTCGGAATCATAATTTCCATATATCTTAAAATTCGTGTGTGATTTTACAAATTTGACTTCGCATTCTTGATCAGGAGGTAAAATTGAGTAGGCAATAGGTCTAAGCCCTATTTTAGAGCAAACAAATCACAATTTCAATTTTCTAAGATGCAAATTTTAGAGAGCTGTGTCCACCCCTAGCACGATGAGATTGTGGCTGGCCACAACATTATTTTGTGCAGTTTTTTTTTGTTTGGTCCAAGACTTTTGGGTCTTGGGACTAAGCCTTTCCATGCATAAAAATACCTATACTTAGCCATATTTCACCTTCATATCATACAAGACATTCCCAAATATTCTTTCAAACAATTAGACAAATATTTTATCCCAAAAATTCAAGTCACAAAACTCACCGGATCTTAAGGATTTCAATCAAGCTTCAAGGCTCCATTTCGAATCTTCATAAATAATTCTTCAAAGTCAAGTTATGTAGGTTTCAACATTTGGGTCCTTTCTCCTATGGTGCCCAAGCTTACTTTTTACCTAAAATACATGTTTCTAAATTAATTTTACTTTTGAGTTTTCTATTATGAATTTGACTATGAACTATGTTGGTTTTTTGTAAAAATGTGACTGTTCAAGCATGTTTTGTGCTATGAACCTTTGATCTATCTTGTGATTTTATGAACTATTTTGATGTATATTTCATGAGGGTATTACGAAGTGCTGGTGGGTTGATTTACTTCAAGTGTTCTTAGATGATTTCACTCTTGAATTGCATGATTTCGAACTAGCATTTCACACCCACCAAGTGTTTGATAAAATGTCTTGTTAAGTATTCTTGAGTTATTGATGATCTATTACATGGCTTATGACTTAAGTGGCTTTATAATGATGAAAGTAATGTATATATGTGTTTTAATCATGTCATGCACCTATGGCATTGCAAATGAATTATTGGGTTCTCTTTTTTGTTATGTTCTTAGGAAAATGAGGAGTTCTTTCTTAATACTTGAATGTAATGGTTTGATGAGCTATTTTCGTCATTCCTACTGAAAAGATTATATTGTAAGGTATGGACATTCTATAATCTACTGAAAAGGCCATACCATAAGTTAGAGTAACTCATGGTTTCTACTCAAAACATTTTATCGCAAGGTAGGGATAATCTACCGAGAAGTCCATACCGTAAGGTAGAATGACTTATGGTTCCTACTTAAAAGATTATATACTAAGGTAGGTACAAACTACTAAAAAGGATGTGTCGTAATATAGGATATCTCTTACCGATAATATCATATTGTAAGGTAAATACACCCATCTTCTTACCCAAGAGATTATGTCATAAGGTAAGGATACTTAAGGACTTCTACCAATGAGGCCATGCCGTATGGTAGAATCAATCATAGCTCCTACCAAAAAGATTGTGTCATAAGTTAAGAGGCATCTCATACTACCTATCTAAAGGACTATATTATAAAGTAGGGGTATCGACAACACTCTCTAAAAAGGGCTATATCGTAAGGTGAGTGGGTAACTACTTAGTCATTCTCAAGCATGTTTGTGTAAGGGTTGAGCATACTTATACTCCACATTGAGTTTACATTTCTCGATTATGACTTAGTATGTTTTACTTCAAGTACTGATCATGCATGCCTATTATACTACCTCTTGCTGATGCTTATGCATTTTGACTATGTTGTCTATCTCTTGTTGCACTGCATCCTACATACTTAGTACATTCAAACATACTAACGCATACTCTATGCCTACATGATGTTACCATGTAGGAACCTGAGCTTCTTTGGATCATCCTTTCCGTGGCTAGTTTGTCATCTTGAAGAATAGCCATTGGTGAGTCCTCAAGTTTGGGGATATTATCTTTTCACTCCTACTTCATTATCTCTTATGTTAAACTTTGATACTAAATGGGTAGGCCAGAAAAGTTGTCTTGGACCATGCCCGTTCTATATTTAGAGGTGTTGTTGGACAGGTTATGTAATAATTCTATGAGCCTTGACTCTCTTGACTCTCATATGTTGTAAGCTATGAAAGACTCCTTAGTCCATTTTCCCTTATTTCTATTCTCTTACGGTGTTTTATTGCTTCCACAACCAAGGATGTGTAATGACATGTTAAGAGGCTTGTTTGGGGTCGCTTTGCATTGCCCATTCACCATGTCACATCTAGGCCCTAGGCTTGGGTCATGACAAACTTAGTATTAGAGCACTAGGTTGTTAATGGTCCTCTCCATCCAACACACTATGTTGATTGGAGTCTTATTCATGGTTTTGTTGTGCACCACAACTATGAGTAAGATGCTATGAGATGTTCTAGGAAATGTTTTCCTTATTCTTACTATATGTCATACTATAGAATTTAACGTAAGGTTTCTACCCTACTGATTGTTCTTTACTATGCTAGATCATGGCTATCTTAAGAGGAAGAAGAGCTCATATACCTGAGCAACAAACAGCCTACCCCACTCCTCAAGCTCCTTAAGGTGGAGGGGCTATCGAGGTTGAGTTTTTGAATGCTATAACCATGTTGGACCATGCCATTACTAATCAAATCAATGAAGGAGCCTTATTCTCTTACTCCATCCTCTAGGGTGAGGGAATGTCAAAGGATAAACCCACCAGATTCCACGGGTCTAAGGTGGATGAGGCCCCCAAGAATTCACAGATGAGGTGTATAAGGTGCTATCCATCATGGGTGTAAGTTAAGAGTAAAAGGCGGATCTAGCGCTTATCAACTAAAAGGTGTAGCTCAAATTTGGTTTATGCAATGGAAGGTGGAGAGGAAAAACATGATGTTATTCCTTGGGAGGAGCTCAAAGCTGCCTTCCTCAACTGGTTCTTCCCTCTTGAGTTGAAAGACTCTAAAATATATTATCATGAACCTTAAGCAAGGTTCCATGAGTGTGAGGGTGTATGCTCTCAAGTTCAATAAGCTTTCCAAGTTTGCTCCACATATGATGGCCAACCCTTAAGGTGGAGAAACTTAGGAAGAAGAGAAGTGGGGAGTCCAAGATGGCTCGATTTGAGGGTGACCAATTTTAACAAGATTTTGAGTTTCAAGGCCAAGGGTCCTCTAGTGCTCCAAACAAAAGGGTTGCCAAGGAAGGGGTACCTAACCTAACTCTATAAAGGTGGTGGGCTCTATTCACACTTATATGGTTTGGAGGCAGCTCATCCTAGATGCCCAAAATGTAGGAGGAAACATGGTGGCACAAGTTGGAGGAACACGAGAGCATGGTTTGGATGTGGTGAGATAGGGCACAAAATTTTGGATTGTCCATATGCTCAAATCAAGGGTAAAGGTGGTGATGTTAATCAAGGAGGTGCTCCAAGACGTAATCGGTTCTATGCTCTTCAAGGGAGGCAAGGAAGGGATGAGGTGCCCGATGATGCTATCGTCATGTTAAGGGTTTTCATGATTTTTGTTGTGTATGCGTTGATAGTTTTGGGAGTCGCTATTTCTTTCATTATTCCTTTTTGTTGCTAGTAAGATTCATGTGTGTCTGGAGTGGTTAGGCGAGTCTATTGTGGCTAGAATGTCTATAA
This sequence comes from Solanum sejunctum, assembly GCA_025642045.1. Lineage (NCBI taxonomy): Eukaryota > Viridiplantae > Streptophyta > Magnoliopsida > Solanales > Solanaceae > Solanum > Solanum sejunctum. The sequence continues at coordinate 9,724,076 of JAOTQJ010000099.1, read as the reverse complement.
GAGTTGCCCCATGTTCTTATTGCATAAAGTCTTTTCTTGTGATCTTGGTTGAATTTGGTTTGATGGGTTGGGGGTCTTGAGTTGCTTTGGCTACTTGCATATCATGCTTCCAATGATTGTAGGACTCATAAGGTTGTAATATGATGGTTAATGATGGATGATCTACTTGGTCAACTACAATGCGCTAGTCGTTTCTCTAAGATTGATCTTTAATTTAGGTTATGTCCCTAAGTGAGGATGAGGGTAGGTGATATCCCTAAGTGTCTTTTTAGACTAGGAGTGAGAATTTTGAGTCATAGTGGAGTTGTTGGGTTGACTAATGCACCGGCTGTGTCTATGGGTTTCATGAATAGGATCTTAAAACCCTACCTTTTCATACTTGTGGTTGTCTCTGGTGATGGAGTATTGACTTATTTAGAGCTTGTGAATCATTTGGGGGTAGTGTTGCAAATCTTGGGGGATGAGAGCTTGTTTGGTAATCATGACAAGTGTGAATTGTGGGTAAGAAGAAGGTGGTTAGAGCTCCTTAAGGATTATGATATAAGTGTGCATTATCACCCTAATAAGGCTAATGTTGTGGTCGATTCTCTAATTATGGTATCTATGGGTAGCCTAGCATATGTTGATGATGATGGCAAAGAGATGACTAGAGAGGTCTATCAGTTGTCTAGATCTGGAGTTAGGTAGGAGGAAGTTGAGAACAGTAGTATAGTGGTTTTGATGATTTCAATCTTCTTTGATTGGGAAGGTGAAAGCAAAGCAAGATCTTGACCCTGCCTTGTTAGAATTGAATGCTTTGGTGTAAGTTGGTGAAGTGGAGGTTTTCTCCCAAGGGGGAGAGGGTGCCATTAGATACTAAGGTAGGCTATATGTGCTAGTGTTGATGATTTGGTTCACTTGGAAGTCCTATCTATAAAGGGTGTGGTCGGTATGGCAAGAAAGGGAATTGATTTTGGTTTGTAGGTTCTTTAGAGTGTTGATGAAATAACCCAAAAAGTGCCCAAAAATGTGCCTTGGAAGTGCCCAGAATCGTAATTTTCATATATCTCAAAATCCATACGTTATTTTAAAAATCTGACTTCATTTTCTTGTTTAGGGGACAAAATTGAATAGGAGATGGGTCGAGCCCAAATTTTAGAGCAACTGTAGAAAAATCCAAATTTTCAAAATAAGCTGAAAAATATTATAAGTGCGCGTTTCTTCCCGATATGCACTAGTGTTAAAATTACCTTGATTTTTGACTTTGGTTCAAGACTTTTAAGTCTTGGGCCTAAGAGTCCCATATGTGAAAATACCTATACTTAGCCTTATTTCACCCTCATATCATCCTTAACATTCCCCAATATCCTCTAAAACACTTAGACTCATATTCCACACTAAATTCAAGTCCCAAAACTCAAGACCAATCATAAAAATTTTATCAAGGATTTTATTCAAGCTTCAAGTCTCCATCTCTCATCTTTTTCAAGGGTTCTCCAAAGTCAAGGTATATGGGTTTCAGCCATTGGGTCCTTTCACCCATGGTGCTCTAAACTCCATTTTACTCAATTTGCATGATTTCAAGTTGATTTTACAAATTGGTTTACTAGTATGAACATGTCTATGAACTATGCTAAAGCATGTGAAGTTGTGATTGTTTTACTAAATTTTGAGCCATAAATCTTGGATCAATTGTAAGGTTTGATAAGGGGTTTTGATGTATATGGCTTAGGGATTTTGCAAGGTGTTGATTGATGGTTTTACAATGTATTTTCTTGCATGATTTCATCTCTAAATTGCATTGTTTTATACTATCATTTCACACCCATCCAGTATTTGATAAAATATCCAGATATGGTTTCTTGAGGAATTGAATGTACAAAGCATGAGATATGATATGATATGATTGACATTATGAAAAAGGAAAGAGCTTATGTATATGATATATTCTATATAAAGTGTTGCATAAGGCCATGCCTGATTCGAAGGGACTAAGAGCTTGGATAACCTTGTCGGGGGGTTTGTACCTTAATATCTAATAAAGGGGCTAGTGACTTGATAACCTAGATGGGGGTTTGCACTCATCAACCTAGTGAGGGGTTTGTATCTCAATACCAGGGTGATTGGGTGGCATCATCATCAATGTAGATGGGGGTTTGTACACATCAACCTAGTGAGGGGTTTGTACCTCACCACCAGGGTGATGGGGTGGCATCATCATCAACCTACCAATGGGTTTGTACTTTGGAAAGCTTGCTTGGTCTCTTCTATACATATGTTATCCTATATAAGAATTAGTTAAGCATATTTTACTTAGGCATTCATTATACATGCCATATTGTTATATGATGTGTATTGCCTATTGTTATGCATTTTGATTATGATGCCTATATCTTGTTGCATTTCATCCTACATACTTAGTACATTTAAACATACTAAATCATACTCTTGCCTACATGGTCTCAAGTTGATCCTCCTCCTCCACGTTTCTAGTTCGGTATCATTCAAGCTAGTTAGTAAGTCCTTTATTTTGGGGATATTGGTCTATGTTGCTCTTATTATGTAATCATACACTATTCTTATTCACTTATATTTACTATGACGGTGAGCTCAGTTGCTTTGTCTTGGCCCCTGCTTTTATCTACGTAGTAGAGATGTTGTTGGACATGCTATGTATCTATTTTATGAACCTTGAATCTTTTGCCTCTTAGACTTGATGTTATGCAAGATTTCCCTTAGTCCCTATTCCCCTTGTGTGTATCTCTCTTGTTGTTTCATCTTGCTTTCACGACCAAGAATGTGTGTATGATATGCTAAGATGCTTGTTAGGGTCCCTTCAGGTTCTCTATTCGCCGATCAAGTCTAGGACCTAGGCTTTAGTCGTGATAAAGATGGTATCAGAGCACTAGGTTGTTAGATCCTCGGAGTCTAATACACCGCGTCAATTAGAGTCTTATTCATTGTCATATTGTGCACCATAATTATGAGTAGGAAGCTGTGAGACATTTTAGGAAATATTTCACTTCTTCATGATCTATGTCTTGGGATAGAGTTAGATCCCCTAGGACTTATTGCTAACCCCTAATCATTACATTTTAGGATATGTCTCAAGCTACCCAAGATGGCGATATATTGAATGTGGAGGTTCATAATGCTCCATGGGTAATGGCTAAAGCAATGACAACATTGGCCACTCAACTCAATCAACAAGCGAGTTTCCCAAGACCTCAAATGGTAAGAGGCGGGGTAGTGAGGCCAAGAAGGCCTGTGTTGAGGGTAAGTTCCAAAGTCCTAAATGTAGAGGTGATGGTGGTATGGTGCCTTATGCTAGGTGTAAGAAATATGGTAGAGGCCACGATGGCCCATACTTGAGAGGTACTAATGCTTGTTATGGTTGTGGGGATATGGGTCATACGATAAAGTAGTGTCCTCATATGCATTAAAGGGGAAAAAGAGGTGATGAGGGGGTAGAAAGGCCTAGATACCGAAAGTGTGGGGAGGGCCATGGTGGCTTATGTTTGAAGAAGTCTAATGCTTGCATGGCTTTTGGTGGATTTGGGCATGAAGTTGGTGGTTTTCCTTTTGCTCAACTGAAAGGAGGTAATGGTGGAATGACTAATCCCAAGTATCAAGGGTATGGGAAGAACGATGGTGGCCTATGTCAAATGAACACTAGTGCTTGCTTTGTATGTAGTAAAGTAGGTCACAAGCTAGTGGATTGTCCATTTGTTCGAAGGGAGTTTAAGGATGATCGACTTTTGGATCAAGATGGTCATGTTGATCAAGTGACTCAATGTGGGGATGAGATGCCCGATGCTATTACCGATAAGTTAAAGTTTCCATGGATTTGATGTGTATCATTAATAAGCCTGGTATGCCACTATTTCTTCTCTATTTCTTTTGGTTACTAGTGGGACTTCTTGTGTGCCCAAGTTATTGTGTGGACCTTTGGTGTCTATCCTTTTCTTGAGTATGTGGTTGCTAGGAGGTTCGTAGGTGTTGATCCAAGTTTGTATTACATTAGGTCTTGTTTTGTGACTTGTTGGAGTTGGCATGTGGATTTTGATATCATACTAAGGATAGAATAGTTGCATCTTCATGGATGCTAGGACCCGTAGAGTTAGATCTCGATTTCCTAATGAGCCAGTCTTTGAGTGGGAGGTTGTGAAGTGATAGCAAGAGAGGTATGTCCATCTTATGTATTAAGGTATAATTGGTCTTAAGGGGTTGCATTTATCATCTTGTGAGAATTGGAGGTGTTGAACCTAAGTTGTTTTGTTCTTAGAATTGTTGGTGGTGGTAGATGAGCCCTTAAATGTCCTTTTTCGATATTTTGATTTTAGGGTATTATCTTTTTGTTTGACTAGTGCGCCAGTTATGCCTACAAGCCTCATGAATAAGATCTTTAGTCCCTACTCTATTAGTCTTATGGTGGTTTGGTGATGATATGATGGTTCATTTCCCTAATGGGGTACTATATGGGAGTCATTTGAGGGTAGTACTACAAATTTTAAGGGAGAAAGTTAGATGCTAAATAAGAGAAGTGGGAGTTTGGTTGTAAGAGGTTGCCTTCCTAGGTCCTATGGTATCGGGTGATGGTATTAAACTGGACCCTAGTAAGACAAAGTTGATTACAGATTGGCCTAGACCTTGGAACTCATCGAATATTAGGAGCTTCTTAGGTTTAACGGGCTAATACGAGAGGTTGTGAATATATTATCTTCTACTACTTCTCCTATGACTTGGTTGACCCTAAGTAAGGCCAATGTTATGATCGGAGTTTTGAGAGGGTAATTTGATAAGTTGGAGAGTTGCTATTCCTTGTGTTATTCATTTATGCTATAGGATTCATGTGTGTGACCTAGATAGTTATGCGAGTCTATTAAAGCTAGAATGGGTCTATGAGGGTTGCCCATGTTGTCGTTTCATAGAGTCTTGTATTGTGACCTTGGTTGGACTTAGTTTGGGGTGTTGAAGGTCTTGAAGTGGTTTGGCTACTTGTATACCATGCATTCGATGAGTGTAGAATCCGTAAGGTTATGATGTGACAGTTAAGAATGATCGATATATTTGTTCAACTACAATGGGTTAGTCACTTATCTAAGGTTGATTTGAGGTTTGGGTTTTGTTCTCAAGTGAAAATGAGGGTAGGTGATATCCCCAAGTATCTTTTCGGACTAGGTGTGAGAATTATGAGTGTTGATGGAGTTGTTTGGTTGACTTACGCACTGGTGGTATTTGTGGGTTTCTTTAATAGGGTGTTAAAACCCTGCCTTGATATGTTTGTGGTGGTCTCTGGTGATAAGGTATTGATTTGTATAGAGCTTGTGAATCATTTGGAGGTAGTGTTGCAAGTCTTGGAGGATGAGAGGTTGTTTGCTAAATATGATAGGTGCGCATTATGAATAGCAAAAAGGTGGTTAGAATTCCTTTAGGATTATGAATGAGTGTGCATTATATTTTTCCCCAGTAAGGCTTATGTTGCGATCAGTGCTCTAGGTAGCCTATCATGTGTTGTTGATGGTGGAAAAGAGGAGCCTAGTGGGGTCTATCGGTTGGTTAGATTGGAAATTAGGTTGAGGGAAGTTCAGCATGGTGGTGTAGCATTCTTGATGGTTGTAAATCTTCTTGGGTTAAGAGGTCTAGATTAGGCATGGCCTTGATTTCGTCTTATTAGAGTTGGAAGTTTTGGGTGAGGAGATGATAGAGTGGAGGTTAGCTCCCAAAGGGGGGATAATGGTTATGGTACCACCTGGGTTAGGTGTATTTAAGGTTGACAATTGAGGTGGAGGACAAGTTGGCTTAGAAGGATGTACCAGTGGAGGTGTTGGATGGATGAGTGGAGAAGTTGATTGATGAGGATGTAGTGTTCGTCCAGGCCCTTTGGAAGAGTCATCTATTCGTATATATTTCTAAGAGAGCTGGTGTGGGCATGGAGAAGCAATATCCATATTCTTTTTTATTCTATTCAAGCTTATGATGACATGTCAAGTCCTTTCTATGATTCTAAGTCTTATGTTTCAGCCCCTATGTCATTCATATATGCATTCATGTTTAAGTTGGCAAGTTTATGATGATTTTACCCTTATGTTGAGATTTTGAAAATGGTGTTTTAAATGTAATATTGCATTCTTGTTAGGACTGATTGGTTCATGATCACTCTTCTCATGTACATTTCTTTGACATTCGTGGACAAATGTTTCCAAGGGGGAGATATTGAAAGGACCCAAAAAGTGCATGAAAATGTGCCTCAAAAGTGTCCAAAATCGTAATTTCTATATATCTCAAAATCCATGCTTTATTTCAAAAATCTGACTTTGTACTCTTGTTTAGGGGAAAAAATTGAGTGGGATATGGGTCTAACCCAAATTTTACAGAAATCGTAGCAAAATCCAAATTTTCAAAGTGAGTTGAAAAATAGTGCAAGTGTATGTTCCTTCCGCGACACGCACTAGTTTTAAAATTATCCTGATTTTTGACTTTGGTCCAAGACTTTTAAGTCTTGAGCCAAAGGGTTTACATACATGAAAATACCTATACCTAGTCTTATTTCACCCTAATATCATCCTTAAAATTCCCCAATATCCTCTCAAACACTTAGACTAATATTCTATCCTAAATTCAAGACCCAAAACTTTCCATCTCCAATTTTTTTCAAGGGTTCTCGAAATTCAAGTTACGTGGGTTTCAACCATTGGGTCCTTTCACCCATGGTTCCCTAACCTTCTTTTTATTCAATTTGCATGATTTAAAGTTGATTTTACAAATGGGTTTACTATTATGAATATGTCTACGAACTATGCTAAAGCTATGTGAAGTTATGACTATTTGACTATATTTTAAGATATAAATCTTGGATCGATTGTAAGGTTTAATAAGGGTTTTTTATGTATATGGCTTGGGTGTGTTGTAAAGTGTTGATATGCTAAGATGCTTGTTGGGGTCCCTTTGGGTTCCCCATTCGCCGATCATGTCTAGGCCTTAGGCTTGAGTCATGACAGTTGAGGAAGATTGGTAAGGTTGCATGCGAATGAGAATTGCCTATGGATATAGATATGGTTCATCTGGTTCTTCGTGCTTCTAGATTGAGGGAATGTGTTGGTGTCTCTAGTGCTATAGAACTCTTTGAGGTTGTGAGTGTTGTGGAGGATAAGCTGGCTTAAGAGAAGGTCCCAGTGAGGATATGGGATAAATGGGTGGAAAGGTTGATTAATAAGGATGTAGTGTTCAGCAAGGCCCTTTGGAAAAATTGTCAAGTCGATAGTGTCTCTCGGGGAGCCGGAGTTGGCATGGAGAAGAAATATCTGTACCTCTTTAATTCTATTCAAGCTTATGATAACACGTCAAGTCCTTTTTCTATGATTCCAAGTATTAACTCTCAAGCCTCATGTCATTTTCATACATTCATGTTTATAATGACAAGTTCATGTTGATTTTGACACTTATGTTGAGATTTTTGAAATGATATTTAAGTGCATTATTGCATTTTTGTGTGGGCTAAAATTATCTTGACTACTTCTCCAATATACATTTCTCTGATATTCGGGAACGAATGTTCACAAGGGGGAAATATTGAAATGACCCCCAAAAATTACCCAAAAATGTGCATCGATAGTGTCCAAAATCATAAATTCCATATATCTAAAAATTTGTGCGTGATATCAAAAATCCGACTTCATATTCTTGATCAGTGGGAAATTTTATGTGAGAAATTGGTCTAACATCAATTTTAGAGCAAACAAATCACAATTTCAATTTTCTAAAATGCAAATTCTAGAGAGCTGTGCGCACCCTTAGCGCAACATTGCTGGGGCGCGCCATAATGTTATTTTGAGCAATTTTTTTTGTTCGGTCTAAGACTTTTGGGTCTTGAGACTAAGTCTTCCTATGTATGAAAGTACCTATACTAGGCCATATTTCACCTTTATATCATACAAGTCATTCTCCAATACTTTCTCAAATACTGAGGCAAATATTTCACCCCAAAAATTCAAGTCCCTAAACTCATCGTAATCTTAAGGATTTCACTCAAGCTTCAAGTCTCCATTTCTAATCTTCATCAAAAATTCTCCAAATTCAAGGTATGTGAGTTTCAACCATTGGGTCCTTTCATGCATGGTGCCCAAGCTTCATTTTTACCTAAATTACATGTTTCTAAGTTGATTTTACTTATGGTTCTTCTATTATGAATTTGACTATGAACTATATTGGGTTTTTTTAAAAGTGTAACTGTTCAAGCATGTTTAGAGCTATGAACCATTCATCTATCCTGAGATTTGATGAGGGGTTTTCATTTATATTGAATGAAAGTATTACCAAGTGTTGGTCGGTTGATTTACTTCAACTTTTGTTGCATTATTTCACTCTAGAATTGCATGATTTTGAACTAGCATTTCGCACCTGCCAAGTGTTTGATAAAATATCTTGTTAAGGATTCTTGAGTTATTGATGATCTATTACATGTCCTATGAGTCAAGTGGCTTTATGATGATGAAAGGAATGTATATGTGTGTTTAAATCATGTAAAGTACCTATGGCATTGCATGTGAATTGTTGGGCTCTCATGTTTGTTGTTTTCTCGGAGAAATGAGGAGTTTTTTCTTGATACTTAAATGTGATGGTTTGATGAGCTATTTTCATAACTCCTACCGAAAAGATTATATTGTAAGGTATTGACATTCTATAATCTATTGAAAAGGCCATACTATAAGTTAAAGTAACTCATGGTTCCTAATTAAAAGATTTTATCGTAAGGTAGGGATAATCTATCGAAAAGGCCATATCGTAAAGTAGAATGTCTCATGGTTCCTACTTAAAAGATTATATCATAAGGTATGGACCTACCAAAAAAGTCATGCCATAAGGTAGGATCTCTCTTGCTGATAAGATCATATTATAACATAAGTACACCCATCTTCTTATTGAAGAAATTATGTCGTAAGGTAAGGATGCTTAAGGTCTTCTATAGATGAGGCCACACTGTAAGGTAAAATTAATCATGACTCTTACCGAAAGGATTGTATCGTAAGGTAAGCAGCATCTTATACTATCTACCCAAAGGACTATGTCGTAAAGTAGGGGTATAGACAACACTCTCCGAAAAAGGCTATACCATAAGGTGAGTGGGTAACTACTTGGCCATTTGATGTGCTATCAAAATACAACATATTTGATTCCTGAAACAAGAAATTTTGCAAGTTCTTAATGCGACTTTTTATGATTTTATGTGTTTTTATGTTACTTTTGTAGAAAACCTAGGTTGGCATGATTTTGAGAGAAAATTGCAAATTTTGCTGAAGTGTAGGACATACGAGCCATTATACTAGTCATAGCCCAATATACAAGTCATAAGGTACTCTCGTAGTAAGAAACAGTGAGCAAAATAAAGAATCTACTAAGTGGAGGTCAACTCTACGAGGCAACTCCACATGTATAGGCAGGGTCATAGCAAGAAACAGATATCTAAAAGTTTTGACTAAGAACTAAAGGCCTAGACTAATAGAGGAGCATACGAGTCATAGCGCAAGCAATGACTCATAAAAGTGGGTCATAACAGTCAAGGCTAAAGGTCAAGTGCTAACTACGAGACTCTGATTATAATTCGTAGGTCACCCTATGAGTCGTACCTGTGCAATGTACCAGCTGCCAACTATCTTTTCTATTTAATTTTTAGGGTTAAATTGTAAATATTATAAATACTTATTAATAGGGTTTCCAAAGAGGCTCAGACACTGAATATTTGGAAGAACACTTTGAATATTCTCTTGTGAATATTCTAAGGGTTTTGTTTTAGAGTTTAGTGTAGATTCGCATTTTTAACTGTAAGACCTACTTTTGGGCATTGTAAACCTCACATTGTACTCATTCTCCATTAATCCAACCTCGTAGCTTGCAACTTGTGGTTTTATTATTCTTCATTGTTTTGGGTAAACTCTTAACTATGTCTTCTACTTTCATTGTTATTGATTTTTCCTTAGCCATGAGTAGCTAAGCACCTACAACTTGAGGTTATGGGAACCATGAGTAGTTGACTTGAAATAACCTAGATTTTGTACATTTCTTTGATTGGGGTTTTGCATGTATTATTTATTTCCCTTCATTTTGAGTAATATTTGGTGGTGGCTGACACCAAACTCCGCCTACTATCACAATCCCGAACAAGGTAGTGATGAATAGGAAAAAGGAAGTAGACAACACAATTCGATTGATGTGTTCTGGTCTAATCAACCAAATGTGACCAAGGGGAGGTTGACTGGGACAATGGATAACAGCTAGTTGGCACACCATGGTTGTTGACCAAGCGCCTTGGTGAAATTCAACCTTCACCTTAACAAGAAGGCTGAAAGAACCTAAGTTACCATGCTACATGTGAATTTGCAATTAGAGATATGTTGTCTAGGGTAATTGAGTTAATGAATCATAGGGAATAGAATTCCCAAGTTGTCATTAAATTTGAGTCTCTTCCCACATAATTCACATAGTGTTTATTTTTATTCTTAAATCACAAACCCCCTCCCCCACCCATATTTAGTGATTTCAGTAATTAGTGCTTGAATTGATTGATAGTGAATCTTTATAGTCAAGGCCCGTATTTCTTATGGATTCGACCCTAACCTATGGTTAGATTTAATATTATTACGATCACTTTGTTATTTGAGTGTGAGCATCATAAAAACTTATGGTGTCATAGCCAGTGAATATGGCTTGGTTCTAGACTTGATTTCACTATTAGATAGTTCAAGTATTGATTGCTAGATTCTCTTATATTTTACTTTTATTTTTGTAAGTGTTTTCTTTTGTTTCTTTACAAGGCATTTAAAAAAAATATTTGCAGAGTGTCCTAATCACAACATTAGCCTTCACGTATGCCCATGTACAAGGAGCTATATTATGAGAAGGACACTTGGTTTTCAGCTCATCAAATATGGAGTTTTCATCCCAACATCCAATGGTCCAATCCCATTGGTGCCAAGGTTAAGGAAGCCACAATTGGACCTATGGAAGAGAATGTGCTTATAGAGATAGCCAGGGTGGTTATTATGAGAAACACAGAAGGCCAGACATCGAGTGGAGTAGTAGAGATGGTTTCAGAAATGAACCTTATGTTCCACCACACCATCACAAAGCAGGCACAAGCAACTCTAGAATTGAGGAGATGTTTGATTGCCTGTTGAAGAAGGCTGAGACACGGGATGAGACTCGATGTGAAATGAGATAAGAAATTACAAACATTAATAAAAAAAATAGAGTCTCATGCTGTGGCTATTAACCAGCTTCAACAACAGTTTGGTGGTATTGACTCTACTTAAGCAGCATCAGAGTGGTACATTTCCTGGTGATACGGTGCAAAGTTCTAAGGATGAAGGGCATTGTATGGAGGTTACTAGTGGGTATGGTAGGAGTACTATTGATCCTTCTATTCTGGTTGTTGTAGAAGATATTTATGAGGAAATAGTTGCAGATAAGGATGTGGTTGAAGGAGACAAGTGTGGCAAGGATGTGGTAAATGAATCAGTTGAAGAACCAAAGCAGTACAAGCCCATCCCAAGGCCTCTTCCTCCTTTCCCTCAAAGACTCAAAAAGAAGGAGGAGGAAAGCAATGTCAAGCTCTCTCTCTCCATGTTAAAACATACATCCATCAACATCCCTCTCATTGTGTCGGAGGAGAAGATGACCACTACACGCTTCATATTAAAGATGTAGAGTTCACAAGGGCACTATATGATTTAGGTGATAGCATAAATTTGAAGCCCTTTGCAGTCTACATGAAGCTTAAATTAAGAGCCTTTACTCCAAACAACAGGCAATATCTAGTACTCGTTCCTCTCATTTCTATACCACCACCCTTTGAGCATGATAGAAAGTTGGAATAGAAATTAGGGGTCTAATTCATAAATTCAAGGTGCAAGAAAAAGCAAAATTGTGGAGAAGAAAGGTTTGAAAAATTGGTGAAGTTTGAGTAACCAAGTGGACTAAGTAGAGCCGCGATAATAAATCAAGCGCTTTTTGGGAGGCAACCCAAGGTATGACCTCTTGTATTTGTTCTGATTTTGTATTGTACATTGTGGACAAAGACATTTCTTTCGAGGGGGTGTGGGTAGTAATGGATTATAAGTGACGTTTGAGTAGCCTTTAGTCCATAAGTATCCCAAATATTTAATACCAAGGTTTTCTTGCTATGTTTCTTTTTCCATGTGGATGTTTTTAATGTCCATTGAACTGGGATATTTAGGTAGTATAGATAATTTGTAGATACATAGTAGTTACTATCTTTTGGCATATATAGTCTTTAAATGCTTTTTCTGTTGAAAATTTGGTACCCACAAAATTTTTGAAATTGTTGGTTATTTTTCTAATCATGCATGTGATTATCTGGTAATGTTTATTCTGATAAAGAGAAGACAAGTTGATCTTGAAGCATGACCTGTGAGTTTATACTTGATTGTGTATACGATGCCATGTGTGTGTGAGCTTATTTTGCCGCATTCATGGATTATCTATGGACTCAGAACTTTTCTTGTTACTCTATGATTAGAATGATGATGTGGTTGATTGGGAAAGGATCTTAGGCCTTTATTCTGTTAGTAAGTCCACTTTTGTCCAAATGACCTACCAAATATGATAGTTGATTCCTTGTTCCAATTGTTTGAGCTTCTCATGTACCTGTTCTTTCTTGACACCTACCTAGCCTATCCTTGTGTTATAAAATACTCTAATATTGGTCCTGTTCTATCCTTGAACATGTGAACCTTTATTGAGGTTAAAAATCTAAGTTAAGGGTGACTACGAACAGTGGCCCAGGTTTGGGGAATAGATATTGTGTGCTTCATGTCGGGCTAAAAGCCTAAGTTGAGGGTTGCCTTTATTGTGGTAAAGTAATGAAAAGGACATGGTTAGTTGGGAAAGAACGAAATGAAAAATTCATGTGCTGGGTGAAAAAAAGAAAAATAAGTTGTTTTTGGTTGAAGAGAATAGCAAAAATGAGTTCAAAAATAAGGCACAACTGAAAAAGAGAAACAAAGCACCTGGGAAAAGCTTGAAAAGGAAGAATAAGGGTAGATTTGGTGAAACTGGTTGAGTCATGAAGGTAAGAGTGTTGATAAACATGGTTCAAGGATAATGTTTAGTTACTACTTGCCTAAAATTCCACACAAAGCCCCATGAGCCTATGTTACAAGCCCATTAAGTCCTAAAATGATCCAAATCCACTTTTTCATCAGTCTGAAGTTAAGTGTAGTGGCAAGCGTATGTTGTTAATCATTATGAAAGAATTTTATTTGTGAGAGCGAGTAATGCTTGCACAATCCCTGAATTTTAAATGCACTTTGAGTGTGAAAGCGACACTTTCTTTATGTGAGGGCATTTGCACTGGATGATTGGCATATGACTAGTCCACTGATTGTGAATTGTTTATATTCCTTATTTTGTCATAGTTGAATTACCGGATACATCTTTGTGTTTTGGTTTAGTTAGTAGCTTTGCAATTTTGTTTTGAAAATGAGAGTTGGGTACCTAAAATGGAGTTCAGTGATGTATATGCCATTAAAGTAGCTGCAATGTGTTTCTCATTGTCTGCTTAGATTGAGTCATCGCTTGAAGATAAGTAACAGTTCGAAGTTGAGTGTATTGATGTGCTGACAAAATACAACACATTTGATGCCTGAAACAAGGGATTTTGCAAGTTCTTAATGTGACTTTTTATGATTTTTATGTGTTTTATGTTATTTTGTAGAAAAGATAGGTGGCATGATTTTGGGAGAAAATTGCAGATTTTGCTGAAGTGTAGGACATATGAGCCATTACAAGTCATAGCTCAAGCTACGAGTCGTAGGGTGCTCTCATAGCAAGAAATAGTGAGCAAAATTAAGAATCTGCTAAGTGGAGGTCAGGCCTACGAGGCCACTTTATGAGTCATAAGTCTTACTCCGACTTGTATAGGTATGGCCATAGCAAGAAATAAAGAGCTAAAAGTTTTGACCAAGACCTGAAGGCCTAGACTACAAGAGGAGCATACGAGTCGTAGCCCAAGCAATGACTCATAAAAGTGGGTCATGACAGTCAAGTCTAAAAGGTCAAGTGCTGACTATGAGACTCTGATTATGAATCGTAGGTCACCCTACGAGTCATAACAGCATGACGTACCTGCTGCTAGCTATCTTTTCTATTTAAATTTTAGGGTTAAATTGTAAATATTAAAAATACTTAATGATAGGATTTTTGAAAAATTTCAGACATTGAATATTTGGTCAAACACTTCTAATATTCTCTCTTGAATATTCTAAGGATTTTTCTAGGGTTTAGTGCAGATTCGCAGTTTTAATTATAGGACCCACTTTTGGGGATTGCAAACCTCACATTGTACTCATTCTCCATTAATCCAAGCTTGTAGTTTGCAACCTGTGGTGTTATTATTCTTCGTTATTTTGGGTAAAGTCTCAACTGTGTCTTCTACTTTCATTGTTATTGATTTTGCCTTAGCCATGACTAGTTGAGCACCCACAACTTGAGGTTGTGGGAACCATGAGCAGTTGACTTGAGATAACCTAGATTTTGTACATTTCTTTGATTGGGGTTTTGCATATATTGTTTATTTCGTTTCATTTTGATTGATGTTTGGTGGTGGCCAATACCAAATCCAGCCTACTATCACGATCCCGACCAAGGTAGTAATGAATAGGAAAAGGGAGTAGACAAGAATATTTAATTGATGTGTTCTTGTCTAATCAACCGAACCTAACCAAGGGGAGATTGGCTGGGACAATGGGTAAAAGTTAGTTGGCACACCATGGTTGGTGACCAAGCGCCATGGTAAAATTCGACCTTCCCCTTCACAAGAGGGCTGAAAAAACTGAAGTTACCATCCTGCATGCAAATTGCCAAATAGAGTTATGTTGTCTGGGGTAATTGAGTCAACAAATAATGGGGAACACAATTCCCAATATGTCCCTAAATTTTAGTGTCTTCTCATATAATTAGCATAGTGTTTATTTTTATTTTTATTGTTGTTCTTAAATCACAAACCCTCACCCCCCATTTAGAGATTTTAATAATCGGTACTTGAAATGATTGATAGTAAATCTATATAGTCAAGCCCCATATTCCCTGTGGATTCGACCCTCACCTATGGTAAGGTTTATTTTTGACTACGACCGCTTTGTTATTGGAGCGTGAACATCATCATCATTCTTAAGCAAGTTTATGTAAGAATTGAGCATAATTATACTCCACATTAAGTTTATATTTTCGAAAATGACTAAGCTTATTTTATTTCAAGCATTGATCATGTATGCCATATTGATATTATACTGTCTCTTGCTTATGCTTATGCATTTTGACAATGTTGCCTATCTCTTGTTGGATTGCATCCTACATACTTCACATTCAAATGTACTAATGCATACTCTATGTCTGCATGATGTTACCGTGTAGGAATCAAAGCTCCTTTGGAACATCCTCCTCGTGGCTAGTTGGTCATCTTGAAAAGTAGCCATTGGTGAGTCCTAAAGTTTAGGGACATTAGATTTGTACTCCTACTTCTATTATCTCTTATGTTGAACTTTGATACTAAAAAGGTTAGCCCTTAAAGTTGTCTTGGCCCCCACCCGTTCTATGTTTAGAGGTGTTGTTGGACAGGTTATATAACAATGCAATAAGCCTTGACACTCTTGACTCTCATATGTTTTAAGCTATGAAAGACTCCCTTAGTCCCTTTTACCTTATTTCTATTCTCTTATTATTGTTTTATTGCATCCGCGACCAAGGATGTATAATGATATGTTAAGAGGATTATTTGGGGTCCCTTCAGGTTCCATTCGCCGTGTCACATCTAGGCCCTAGGATTAGGTCTTAACATGGATGGATGGGTCCATGAGACCCCATCTATGACTTGCAATGCAATTAACGAGTCATAGACACTCTTGCTTAGACCAAGCGTCCATGAGAGGTAAGTTACTAGAAATTGTCCTGAGACCCTCATAGCCGCATCTACGACTCGTAGACTGACTTATGAGTCATATGAGGATTTGTAAATAGAACTTTCAAAAGTGTCCAAATTTCACCAAGTCTACCAGATTCTACAAGACCCACCTATATGGATCATACTCCGACTTACGAGTAATAGACCCTTTCGTAACTTATGACAGTTCAACTTTTTCCAAGCATATTTCTTGTATCTAACCTAACCCTAGGAGTAGGGTCTTACATTATTTCTCCCTTGGGAACATTCATCCCCTAATGTGCTAACGTAAGCTCTAAGCAATGGACTCATGCACCATATGCCAATATACCATGTATATATATAAAATGCAACACATGCAAAATTTAAAGTTTTCAAACCATGTTTCAAATAACACTTATAATGCAATCTCAAACCCACACAAAACATGCATGAATGTCATGGAAATGGGATGCCAGGAGAGGGGATTCTAAGATAGGAATGTGTTATCACCTTAAGGTTGATCGAAATGGAAAAGATGGGGGTATCGCTTCTTTATATCTGCTTTGGCTTTCAATGTGTCACTTTCAACTTGTTGGTTCATCTAAAGGACTTTGACGGACGCCACATATTTATTCCTCAACCATTCATTTGTATATCAAGTACTTCCACAAGGACTATCTGATAAGTCAAATTATCTTCTACAACACCCACAACATCTAAGCGTACTATAGAACTTGGGTCACTACACACTTCCTCAACATAGACATATAAAAGTCCGCATCAACCATACTCATATCCCAAGTAACTCTAATTCGTAGGCACCCTTACTAATTCTCCTCAAAATTCTATAGAATCCTACAAACCATGGGCTTACTTTCCCCTTCTTGCCAAATCGGACCACACCCTTCATGTATGAGACTTCAAATACAACTAGTCATCAACATTAAACTCAAGGTCCCTTTTTCTCATATCAGAGTAGGACTTTGCCTACTTTGAGCCATCTTCAAACTCTCCCTTATCAATCTCACCTTCTTTAAAGATTCCATAACCAAATCCGAGCCTAACAAATCCATTTACCCCATATCAAACCACCAAATTTGGGATCTATAATGCTTACCATATAGAGCTTCAAAGGGAGCCATGCCAATACTAGAGTGGTAGCTATTATTGTAAGCAAACTCAATAAGTGGAAAGTGTTCATCCCAACTATCCTTGAACTACAAAATACAAGCCCTAAGCATATCCTCAAGAGTTTGGATTATCCTTTCGGCTTGACTATCCTTTTGAGGATGAAAAGCCATGCTAAGCTTGATATTGGTACCTAGCCCCTATTGGGAGGATCTCTAAAAATGAGAAGTGAATTGGGCACCACAATCAGAAATAATAGACAGTAGTACCCCATTCAACATAACTAACTCATGAAGATATAGTTTGGCATAGTCCTTGGCACCATAAGTTATTTTAACCAGTAGAAAGTGAACATACTTCATCATCCTATCAACGATAACCCAAATAGAATCAAAGTGCTTCCTAGTCTTTGGCAAACCAATCATAAAATCTATGTTGATCTCTTCCTAGTTCCAAGTAGGAATTTCTATGTCTTAGGCTAGGCCACTCGACCTTTGGTATTTGGCTTTCACTTGTTGGCAATTGTGACAATTGGTTACAAACTTGGCAATATCTCTTTTCATACCACCCCACCAATATATATCCCTCAAGTCCCTATACATTTTTATGGAACTGGGTGAATAGAATAAGATGAATTATGTGCTACTTTCAAAATCAACTCCCTCAAGTCATCAATATTAGACATACATAGCTTTCCTTGGTACCTAAGAACACTATCTCCTCTTTGGGAGAAAAGCTCTACTTTACCATCATTCACCAAAGCTTTCAATTCTAGCAAGGCAGGGTCAAGGGCTTGTTTGGACTTAACCTCTTCAATCAATGAAGATTTGAATCATCAATAACCACCACACCTCCATTTTCAACTTCATTCAACCTAACTCCCAACCTAGCTAACCGATGAACTTCTCAAGACACCCTTTATTGTCATCATCAATATGAACTATACTCCCCATAGACACCCTACTTAGAGCATCGACCATAACATTAGCTTTGTCAGGATAGTAGTGCACACTCACGTCATAATCCTTAAGAAGTTCTAACCACCTTCCTTATCTCAAATTATGATCCTTTAGTATGAACACATATTGAAGACTCTTGTGAATGGTGAATACATCCACATGAACGCAATACAAATAATGATGCTATATTTTCAAAGAAAATACCACAACCACTAATTCAAGATTATGGGTGGGATAATTATGCTCGTGCACCTTCAGCTTCCAAGAAGCATAATGCTATAACCTTTCCATTTTGCATCAAACACACCCCAAACCAATCCTTGAAGCATCACAATAAATCACAAACCCTTCTAGCCCTTCCGATAAAGCCAAAATAGGAGTGGATATAAGCTTGTCTTTCAAAGTTTGAAAAGTCTTATCACATTCACCGGTCCAAATAAATTTTACCTTCTTTTGGGTCAACTTTGTCATAAGGGAAGCAATGGAAGATAAACCATTCATAAACCTCCGGTAGTAACCTTCCAAACCTAAGAAACTCCTAATATACATCGGAGTCAAGGGCCTAGGCCAATTTCTTATCACCTCCATATTCTTAGGATCTACCTTAATGCCATCACCCGACACTATATGCCCTAAAAAAGTAACCTATTTCAACCAAAATTTATACTTTTCATATTTAGCATACAACCTCTCATTCCTCAAGATTTGTAACACCACCCTCAAATGATTCATATATTCTTCCTCACTCGGGGAATAATTCAATATATCATCAATAAAGAGCACCACAAACATATTAGGGTAGGGTTTAAAGACCCTATTCATGAGGTCCATAAATATAGTCGGTGCATTAGTCAACCCAAAAGACATTACCGCAAATTCAAAATACCCATACCTAGTTTGAAAAGTCATCTTGGGAATATCACATACCTTTACTCTCACTTGGTAGTATCCAGACCGAAGATCAATCTTAGAAAAGTGACTAGCATCTTGTAGTTGATCAAATTGGTCATCAATCCTTTGTAGAGGGTACTTGATCTTTATAGTAACCCTATTAAGTTGCCGGTAATCAATGCAAATTCTAAGGGAGCCGTCCTTTTCCTTTACAAACAACACTAGTGCACCCTAAGGTACCTTGCTAGACCTTATGAAATCCTTCTCCAACAAATCCCTCAATTGATCCTTAACTTCTCCGAGGCCATATAGTAAGGGGGAATGGAAATGGTTGTGTATCGGGAAGGAGGTCTATACCAAAGTCTATTTCCTTTTTGGGAGGAACACCAGGAAGCTTATCGAGAAAGAGATCAAGAAACTCATTGACCACTAGAACCGACTAAATAGGAAGGACTTTAGACTAAACATCCCTAACCTTTACAAGGTGATAAATGCAACCCTTAGAAATCAATTTTTGGTCTGTAAGAAAAGAAATGAATCTACCATTAATGACTGAATTATAACCTTCCTACTCATAGATGGGATTATTAGGAATTTGGAACCTAATGTTATGAGTTCTACAATTAATAGAAGTATGATATTTATGTAACTAATACATCCCAATAATAATGTCAAAATCCACCATGTCAAGTTCAAAATAATCACAAGGCAAGACTTTATGCAATATAGACATGGGACAACCCCTATAGACTCTTCTAGCAACAGTGGACTCACTAACGATGGAAGACACCTCATAGGGTTTACACAATAATTTGGGACACACATGAATCTTATTGGCAATAAAAGGAGTAATAAAAAAAAGAGTGGCTTCCATATATTACAAAGCATACACATCAATGTCAAAAACCTTTAACATATCGATGATAACATCGAGAACCTCATCGATTACTTATCTTCCTTGGAGAGCGTAAAACCAATTTTGACATGAAGCACCACCTTATTGGCCTCCCTTTTCCCTTTGACCCACATGAGCACCTTATCCTTGAGGACGTCCATCCTTACTCTTGTTTTCGGCATAGGGGAAATCAATAATCTTGTGGCCTACTTTTCCACACCCATAGCAAACATTATAATCCTTCAAGCATGGGTCACCATGATTTCTTCCACACCTTTGGATCCTTGGGCGAGTCATGCCACCTTTTCCACCTTGAAAAATGGGGTTAGGCACCCCATCATTAGCAAACCTTTTTTTATGGAGCATTAGATGACCCTTGACCTTGGAATTTTTAACCTTGTTAGAAACGACCACCCTTAGCACCTTGAAAGACGCAATCAAACTGAGCCCTCTTGGACTCTTCACTCCTCTTCTTCCTAAGCTTCTCCTCTTCAAGTTGTTCGGAATAGGTTATGAGCCTAGACAAGGCTATATCATTCACCAGCATAGTGGTGCAGCATTCTTTATTGACCAACTCAGACAGCCTCGACATAAACTTGTTCATTCTTGCCCTAGAGTCGGCAATCAAGTAAGGAGAATATTTTGAGAGCTTGTGGAACTTAAGGGAATATTCCCTAACACTAATAAAGCCTTGTTTAACATTCATGAATGTCATCATCTTTGCCTCTCCCAATTCAATGGTGGATGAATCAATTGAGAAAGGCGACCTTAAATTCCTCCCATGGGATGGGATCATTGTTCTGCCTCTCTAGCTTCTATTTAGTGCACCAAATTTGTGCAACACCCTTAAGTTGGTAGGTCATAAGTTCCACCTTCTCCTCTGAACTTACCCCCATAATTGCAAGCACCTTATATATCTCATGAATAAACTCTTGGGGATCTTCCTCCATTTTGTAACCATGAAACTCTGGAGGGTTCATCCTTGTAAAGTCTCTCACCATTGAGGCCATAGTAGGAGCATGAGGACTTGGTATCCTTGGTTCAATTCTCCTACACATGGTTAGCCAGATCATTCTAAGATTGCTATGGTGAGTCTCCCACTCGGCGACAACATCGATTATCTATTTTAGACCTACTTTTGTCTTTTGAGGGTGAGCCACAAGATGTCTTTTCCCCCCTCCATCACTAGTAAAGTGTTGTTGGATATGGATTTCATGTATTGAGCTTGACTCCTATTTTTTCTACGTTATCATGAAGGACTTCCCTTAGTCCCTTATTTCTCTCTATGCTCTTTTATGTTGATTGATGAGATGGAAGTCCCAAGTCCCACTTTCATTAGACTCTTTTGGCTACTTGTTTGTTGTCTTACATTGTTTCAACAACTTAGGATGTGCAAATGATATGCTAAGAGGCTTGTTTAGGGTCCCTTCCAGTTCTCCATTCGCCGTGTCACCTCTATGCCCTAGGCTTGGATTGTGAAAAGTTAGTATCAGAGCATCAGGCTGTTAATGATCCTCACAAATCCATCACACCTCATCAAGTAGAGTCTTATTCATGGTTGTGAAGCGGGCCACAACTATGAATAGGAGGCAATTAGGCGTTTTAGGAAATGGTTCACTTCTTTATGATCTATGTCATGCTTAGGTTTAAATAAGGTTTCCTTCCCTAACGGGCACTCTTTTGCTCATTTAGATCATGCCACTACTAAGAGGAAGGACCCAAAGGGCTCGCACACCGGAGGAGGGTCCGGCTCATCCGGCTGCCCAAGAAAAAGGGGATGCACATATTGAATTTTGGAATACCATTACCATGTTAGCCCATTCCGTTATTACTTAACAATTTATAGGATCTCCAATCCCTACATGGTGAGGTCACATAAGCAAAAAAATGCGTTAGTACTTAGAATGTACTAAGTATGTGGGGTG
Source organism: Solanum sejunctum (assembly GCA_025642045.1). Lineage (NCBI taxonomy): Eukaryota > Viridiplantae > Streptophyta > Magnoliopsida > Solanales > Solanaceae > Solanum > Solanum sejunctum. The sequence goes on along the minus strand of JAOTQJ010000099.1, from coordinate 9,702,362 downwards.
CAATGCAATAACGACATAAGCCATAGTACTCAAGATGGATAATCATAAGCAATAGATATAAGCTCAATATGACATGTGCAATCAATGCTTGAGGTAGAACATGCATGTAGATTTTCAACTTACATAATATAACATACATATATGGGAGAAGACCTAAACTGATATATAAGATCAAGCGAGCTACTACTTGGAATCCTGACACATGTCTTCCCACTAGAGAAAGAGTGGTCTACTTGCCAAGGTAAACCATACTTGACCCTACATTGTGGGAAACTTGTCATAGATGGATCCACTAGTAAAGCCCATTTAGGGAAATAATGTAAACCTATCGTGTCACATAGTTAAGAGACTAAGGCTTTATATAAGGACACCTTTAGTTGAGACCCTACCTTAAACTCAATCAGTGCTAAGTCTAATCCCACAAAATACTTAAAATAATCATAAATTAAATCATAATATGCATAACTTTTAAAGATATGATAACCTGACATGAGTAGCTCATTCAAATACTTGACCCCTATACCTTATACTAGAGGGTAAAAATAATGCATAGACTTGACCCCTCCTAGTAGGAATTGCATTTTACATGAGGGTAGAATTATAATATGCTTGACCCCTTCTAGTGAGAGTTGGTACATGAGGATAAAATAGTATCATGCTTGACCCCTACATGTAGACATTATTTACTCAGAGAGGGTGGGAATGTAGAAATAAGGCTCAACATAATTTTTGTAAATCATAGAAACCTTTAATGAGCTTAATACATGCTTAGGAGCCCATAACTTATCATATCATGCTTGTCTTGCAAATCATGCAATAATTTTTCATCAACATAAGAATTCTTGTCATGTAAATTTAGTCAAACATGGTGGGTATAGGAACATATGCTCAAAATCATGCAATTTAAGAGTACAAGACAAGAAAGAGTAGAATCAAATCATTTTAAAGTCATGCAAGAAATCATACCAACATTGTAGTAAAAACTTTAATTTGGGTATCATGAAATCTATTTTAAAAGTTCACAATCCTTCATAGTTTTCATAGTTTATATCATCCATAGGCTCAATAGATACATATAAACTCATGAAATAAGATTTATTAAGTATTCATGCGTAATGAATCGATTCTTGATAAAATCAAACATAACTCATGTATGTAATGCATAATAGGAAGTACTCATAAAGCATTAAATCTTGAAATCATGAGATTTCATAAAAAGAGAGAGTTGGGCTCCATGGGTGAAAGGACCCATGGATGAAGACCCACATACCTTGATGATAGGAGATAGAAAAACCTTAGGAGATGATGAGGAATTTGGAACCGTAGCTTGCACCTTCTTGCTTGCAACCTTGTAGAAACTTGGGAGTATTTGAGTGGATTTAGAGACTTAGGGTTTTTGGAATGAGGAAGGATGAGATGTATTACGGTTATGTAAACTGATAAGGGACATGGATGGGGTCAAAACAACGTAGTTTGGAGTTAGAAGAAAGAAAAAAATGTCAAATTTACCACTATTGAAATCCTTGTCGGATGGGTTTGTGAGACCTTGTCTACGACTCGTAACTCAATCTATAAGTCATAGACGACCTTTCTTAGACCAAGGGTCCCTAAGAGCTAGGTTACTGGAATTTGTCACGAGACCGTCATAGCTGCATCCACAAATTATAGAGTGACTTACGAGTTGTATGAGGATTCATAAATAGAAATTTCAAAAGGGTCCAAATTTCACCAAGTCAGATTCTACGAGACCCACCTGTACGGCTCGTACTCTAACTTACGAGTCGTAGAGCCTCTCGTAACCCACGACAGTTCAACTTTTTCCAATCATATACTTGCATCGCACCTACCCCTACGAGTGTGGTCTTACAATCCATACATACCGTGAGTATGTATACTAGTATATTATATACACATACATACACACATGAACATACATGCACCTGCACACACATACATACACACACATATATATATTAACGACCCTCAAGTCATTTTAAGAAATATATCTTTAAAAGATTTATTTTATAATTTTTTTAAAAGGGGATTTTGGACTATTCGATAACTTTTGTTATCTAACTTACGGGTAATTTTAGATTATCGAGTTACTTAACATGTTTAAGTAATAATTTAGTTAAATTCTATATTGCTTGTCTTATATCTATTAAGATAAATTAGTATAATTTAGTATTGGTAGTACATAATTAGGTTAAAAGAAAAAATAAGAGAAAGAACAGAACGAGGCAGAGAATCATGCAACAAGTGTAGTGGCAACATCAGGTTTGTTTCCATTGTAGAACTAGAAGTTGTGTACCTTGTACATATCTAAGTGTGTAGCTAAGGATATCAATATATGTATGCATATGTTAATCATAAAAATGGAATGGGGATAGGAAGCTACAGGATTGTGTTGGTTATTAGTGATGTTTGAGGTTCTGAAATGTTGGGGAAACAATTTGTCTTCATCCTACTAAATTGTTGTTGCTGTCCGGAGAAAACGCGATTATTAAAATATAAGATTGGATTGCTTGTTAGGTACACAAGAGTATAGGATCATATATGTCAAAAGAGTTTACTAAGAGCAAACGTTGTTTAACAATACTTCTAAAAATAAAACCAATCAGTAGAAGAACTTTCCTTCCTTAATTTCATATTGATATGCAACTGCATTACACTACACCTATAATAGTGTTGTCAAAGTTGCTTTAGTAGAAAGACACTATTGTGATTACATTATTGTAATTGGAGGGATAATTGGTCAATTAGTGGACAAGTATGTATATGAGTATCAAAAGTTAATGAATGATGGCAAGTATTGAATATAAAGGTGATCTTGACTGGTGATTAGAGCCATTAGAATGATAATAAGCTTGGTTTGGTATACAAAAGGTGGCAATTATCATTCTTTTGTCATGGTCGAAGTTTATGAGTTAGTCTCATGGTTGAAATGATTGACATATTTGGGATAGGATTAATCACCTAGTTTAGCTTTCTTGGTTGTGGTAATTGGTTGCTTAACCAGTTGGCTCAGTCTTAATTGTATTATTCCATTATTGTATTGTAAATGAAGTTTTGTTATTCAGAGGAATAATGACTTAACCCTAGGCTTGAAATTTAGGAGTTCGAATTGGTTTCTATTTAAAGGGCATCTAAACTTTAAGGTTGTAGTCTCCTAAAGTTTCTCTTCAATCAACATTTTGTGAATTATATGAGTTAGTTTCATGGTTAACATTTATCACGTCAGTTGTTTCTTCCACTTAGCGTACATAAATAAATTGTATAATAGTTTCTGGAATGGCCTCATCCATAAGAACAAGACGGAGATAAAATGGGTGATACGAACACCATATAATAAAACTTTTAGGATAAGAGTATGAATATAAATGAGCACTAGTAATTGTGGAATATAACCAACCATACAATTTTACTCATTTCAGTTCCTAATAAACAACTTTTATTAGTTGGTTGGCAGTTTACTATGCACTTGGTATAGGTTTAGATGAATTTTTGAGTTTAGGCTAGATATATAGTAATATGAGTATTTATAGACTCATTTCCTTATGAAATTATATATTTGATAGGTTCGAAACATCGGGAGATATTGAAGAAATGAAACAGGGTGGTGAGCCAACTTGCTTGAATTTGGTTCTTCGGTTGAGGTAGGTCATGGTTTGCTCTATATTGTAGTTTGGTTGACTGATATATATTATTGTGATAGGTCTGCAATCCAAAGACATGAAAGCTATAATCTTGATTTTGATCTCTCAAAGTGATGCCTTGAATAAAGAAGCCTTGATGAATCATAGGTAATAAAGTGAGAAGTAATAATAAAGAATAATAAATTATATATATTGGATCGGGTGTCCCATTCTGACACATATATATTATATTAGATTGGATGTCATGTTCTGACACATATATATTATGTTGGATCGAGTGTCACGTTCTATCACATATATATTACAGGATCGGGTGTCATGTTCTACACATATATATTATAAGATTGGGTATCATGTTCCCATATATATATATATATATATATATATTGGCTCGATTGTCATATTCCGGCATGATAATAATAAATAAAAATATGTGAAAATATTTTAATATACTCAATTTTAAAGAACCTATCTCCCAAAATAAATGTGATGTGGAAGCCTGAGTCCTCATGGGTATCATTGATATCGTTGATTGGTTGTATACTTGTCCTTGTTGTTGCTACCTGTTAAGTGTTATGGTTGATTCTAGCTATTATTTTATGCATACTAATTTTTATTTCGAGTTGGTTGATGATATCTATTCAATACATGTTGCTCGTACTGACCCCTACTTGTATTTTTCTTATTTTTGTTTTGTGGAGTGCAGCAAGTGTTCCACCGACTTCAACTTGCCCTCAGCTCTAGCTAATCATTAACATATCAGGTTCCAGGGTGAGCTATTCCTCTAGATCGTGTTGGATCCTATCGGTCATAGAATAATGTCCTTAGAATTTGGACATAACTATTCTACTCATTTATTTTGGTGTAGATATTCTTAAACTAGGTGTTTTGAGATTAGTGTCCTTGATGTGATTACTTTCAAATTTTGGGGAACAGTAAGTAATAAATTTAGTAATTTTGAGTTATTTCTGATTTATGAGTTTAACCTTTTGATATTATCATATTTTATAAGTGAACTGTTAGTATAGATTTGGATTTATATGTTGGTTTGCCCACCTAGGAGGGTAAGTATAGGTGCCATTCACGACTCGTTTTAGGTCGTGACAAACTTGTTATTAGTGCTTTAGTTTCAATGATCTCATCACACAAGGATAGGTCTAGTAGAGCCTTGCAAAATGGTATAGAGACACTTTTACTTTTCTTTGAGAGGCTACAGGACCTTCGGGAGACTCCATTCGTTATATTTTTTATGCAAGGGAAGATTTATGTTATAGCTTATGAAGCCAAGTATCATGCTCTATCGAGATATGCTACCCAACATTGTTTTTGTCCAGAGAAGAGGATTCGTTGCTTTGTCAAGGGATTGAGGTCAGATTTGTAGATTTCAGCCATGCAGGTGGCTGACTTAGCAAAGTCTTTTCAGCAAGTGGTTGATTTTGTTTTACAAGTAGAGGTGGTGAAGCCAGATGATTTCACTAAGATGGAAACATTTAAGAAGTTTCATAAGAGAGGAGAGTTTAGGGTTCTTACTCCAGAGGATGAAGCCAAATGATTTCACTAAGATGGAAACATTTAAGAAGTTTCATAAGAGAGGAGAGTTTAGGGTTCTTACTCCAGAGGATAAAGTTCTGGCGATTATTCAGCCCATCCGATTTAGTTTTTGTTATAGGTTTCAGATAGGGTTCCATTAGCCAGACACTCCCTAATTTGGGGGGTTATATTCACTCTTTTTCATCTTCATAGAGGCCTATTTTTGATCCTAAGGATTGTTATGGATATGGTGAGGTTGGGTATGTTAGAAGGTATTGTCCTATGCAGAGACAACCTTGGTATGATCAGGGTTATAGAGGTCTAGTAGCAAGGGCTCGAGGAGGTCATGGTAGGGGCCTCATTCTGGAGGACTTATTGGCCAAGGCATAGGGGTCACTAGTCTGGTCGGGGTGGCAGGTAGGTTGGAAGTACTGGTAGACAACCTAACAGAGGAAATGATTAGAGACGTGATAGAGCCCAGTTTTATTCTTTTACAGGGTGGCTAGAGGTAGAGGCATCAGATGTTGTTATCATAGGTACCCTTCTGGTCTGCGATCGCATTGCTGATGTGCTATCTAAATACAATACATTTGATCCCTAAAATAAGAATTTTGCAAGTTCTTAATGCAACGTTTTATAGTTTTATGTATTTTTATGTTATAGCAGAAAATATAGGTTGGCATGATTTCGGGAGAAAATTGCAGATTTTGCTAAATCACAGGATATATGAGCCACCCTATGAGTCGTAGGTCATGCTATGAATCGTAATATGCCCTTGTAGCAAGAAATAATGAGCAAAATAAAGAAATTACAAAGTGAAGGTAAGCCATACGAGGCTAACCTATGTGTCATAACTTTCATATGACTCGTATGGATGTGCTCTCATAACAAGAAACAGTGTGCCAAAAGTTTGGACCAAGAACTGCAATACTAGACTACGAGAATAGCGTACGAGTCGTAGCCTAAGCAACAACCCATAACAGTGCGTCATAGCAGTCAAGTCCAAAATGTCAAGTGCTGACTATAAAAGCCCGATTATGACTTGTAGGTCACACTACGAGTCGTATCTGAGAGACGCGATTGCTGCCAGCTATATTTTCTATTTAAGTTTTAGGGTGCTTTTATAAATAGTATAAATAGTTAATGTTAGGGTTTTAGCTGTAGACTTTTGAACATTTTCATATTACACCAATTTGAATATTCTCTCTTGAATATTCTAAGAAGATTTCTAGGGTTTAGTGTAGATTTTCATTTTTATATTTGAAGACCCACTTTGGGGGATTGAAAAATTACATTGTACTCATTTTTCATTAATCCAAGCATGTGGTTTTCAACTTGAAAGTGTCTTTGTTCTTCATTGTTTTGGGTAATCTCTCAACTATGTCTCTTATATTCATTGTTGTTGATTTTGCCTTAGCCATGAGTAGCTAAGCACCCATAATTTGGGGTTGTGGAAACGATGAGTAGTTCACTTGAAATAAGTTAGACTTTGTGTATTTCTTTGATGGGATTTTTGCATGTATTGTTTATTTTCCTTTGCTTTGATTATTGTTTGGTGGTGGCCAACACCAAACCCCATCTACTATCACAATCTTGACAAAGGTAGTGACGAATAGGAAAAGGGAAGTAGATGATAGAATTCGATTAATGTGTTTTCATCTGATCAACTAAACCTGACCAAGGGGAGGTTGACTGGGACAATGGGTAATAGTTAGTTAGCACACTATGGTTGCCGACCAAGAGCCACGGTGAAATTTGACCTTCACCTTTACAAGAGGGCTGGAAGAACCTCAGTTACTGTTCTACATGCGAATTCCTAATTAGAGTCATGTTGTCTAGGTTAATTAAGTCAATGAATCATGGGGAATATAATTCCCAGGTTGTCTCTCAATTTGACTATCTTCTTGCATAAATAGCATAGTGTTTATTTTTATTCTTTATTATGAATCACAACCTCCCCCATTTTAGAGAACATAGTAATCAATGCTTAAAATGATTGTTAGTGGATCAACATAGTCAAGCCCCATATTACCTGTGGATTTGACCCTAACCTCTGGTTAGGTTTATACTTGATTGCAACTACTTTACTATTGGAGTGTGAACATAAAAAATTATGGTGTCGTTGCTAGGGAATACAACTAGGTTCTTCACTTGATTACACTAGTGGTTAATTCAATAAATACTTTCTCAATTCTCTTGTATTTTACTTTGATTTTTGTTTTTTTCCATTTATCTTTTCATGGTATACTAGGTTGTATGCACAATACAAGGAGCCAGGTCAATCCCTTAGCTCCGATCAATTTGGAGATCCATCAAATCACTAGAAGAGTGGCTCATGTGAATAAGGACATCATGGTTAACAAAGAAATGAATGTGCATGATGATGGTATGGGAAGAGAGGAGAATCCACCACCAAGGGATAATAGGCCACAACTTAGGGATTTCAATGAAAACGCTTATGTTTGGAATCAATATCACTTGAACCCTATGGCCATGGGTGTTACTAGTGCTATAAATATTACTGGCAGATACTAAGTTCATAGTTTCTAGTGGATTACTCCAAATACTCCAAAATCATGGTTTGTTCATAGGGTTACCTTCAGAGGATCCCCATTGTCATCCCCATAATCTTGCCTTCATCTGCAAAAGTGTCATGGGGATATAAAATCTTTCTTTGGATGCAGTTGGATTGCAAGTGTTCCCATTGTCACCAACTGGTAATATAGTTGTGTCATTGTCTGAGCTTCCCCAAGGTACAATAACAAGTTGGGTAGAGCTTCTGAGAGTTTTGCTAGAAAGGCACTTTCCAAGGTCAAAGAAGCTTAAGCTCAAAGATCAAATAAACAATTTTGAGCATTTGCTCGGTGACTATATTAGTACCACATGGGAGAGGTTCACCAAGTGTTTGCTAATGGTTCATGATCTTAATATTATTGATGATGCCTTGGTTGAGATTTTCTATCGGGCGCTTGACTAGAATAGTCAAGCTTTTGCCAACACAATCATGGGAGGTATGTTTCTTGATCAACCTTTTCCATTGATCACCGAAAGGATGGAGCAAGTGGTTAAAACCAATACAGTATGAGGTCAAAAATAGAGAGGTGCTATGAAGACTTCTTGTGCGGTAACCACCAAAATGAGCAAGCTAAAGTCAATGACGACATCATGCAACAACTTCCCCAACTTCCCACAAGCGTATACTTAGTCTTAAAGAAAAATCAAGTGAGTGTTCAAGCGGTTAATGTTGTTCACTCTCCAATAAGAAAGCGGTCGATGTCAGTAATTAACCTAACCGAAGGTTAGGGTTGAATCCACAAGGAATACAGGTTTTGACTATGATAAGTCACTATCAATTATTTTGAGTATCCATAACTAAATCTCTAATTGGGGGTGGGGGGTTTGTGATTCAAAAACAAAATAAAATAAACATGATACTACTATGTCGAAAAACACTCAATTTTACGGACAACTTGGGAATTGTGTTCCCCATAGTTCTTTGAATCAATTACTCTAGGTAACAGAACTACAATTGTACATTCGCATAAAGGATGGTAACTTAGGTTCTTCCAGCCTTCTTGTGAAGGTGAAGGTAGAATTTCACCATAGTGGTTAGTCGACTACCATGGCGTGCCAACTAACCATTACCGATTATCCTAGTCAACCTCCCCTTGGTTAGGTTTGGTTAATAAGACGAGAACACATCAATCGAATTCTGTTATCTACTTTCCTTTTCCTATTCATCACTACCTTAGTTGGGATTGTGATAGTAGGGGGGTTTGGTGTTGGCCACCACCAAACAACAATCATAATAAAGGGAAGTAGACAATACATACAAAACCCCAATCATAAAAATGCAATAAACCTAGTTTATCTCAAATCAAATACGCATGGTACCCACAACCCCAAGTTGTGGGTGCTTAACTACTCATGGCTAATGCAAAACCAACAAAAATGTAAATGAAAGACATGATCGAGAATTTTACCCAAGGCTATGAAGATTGAAGACACCATAAGTTGCAAACCACAAGCTTGATAGATTGATAATAAGCACAAAGCAAGGTTTACAATCCCCAAAATAGGGTTTTCCAAGAGAAAAAGATAATCTAAGCTAAAACCCTACAAATTACTTTGAGAGTATATTCAAAGATGAAATATCCTTCTCTATTTCGAATCTCCCCAAGTAAAACCATAACTTAAATTATATATAGTATTTACAAAATAATCCTTAAAAATTACACAGAAAAGATAGTTGGCAGCTAATATGCCTTGCAGGTACGACTCATAGGATGGCCTACGAGTCTTAATTGGGGTCTCGTATCAGGTTCTTGGCATCTTGGACTCAACTAGTATGACCCACTGGTACAAGTCATTTCTTGGCCTATAACTCATATGCTCCTCTCATAGTCTCCTCCAGTTTTTTTGGCCCAATATTTTGGATCTTTGATTTTTGCTATGAGTTTACCTATACAAGTCATAGTGAGACTTATGACTCATAGGATGGCCTCGTAGGGGTGACCTCTACTTAGCAGATTTCTGATCTTTGGTGTCTGTTTCTTTCTATGACACACCCTATGACTCATAGCTTGGGCTACGACTCGTAGGTGAGCTCATATGTCCTATGATTTAGCAAAATCTATAACTTTTCTTCAAAATCATGCCAATCTAACGTTTTTGCAAGAACAACACAAAAACACTTAAAACAATAAAAAGTCGCATTAAGAACTCACAAAAACTCTTGTCTTAGGCATCAAATTTGTGGATATTTTGATAGCACATCAACACCCTCAACATAGAATTGTTACTTGTCCTCAAGCGACGACTCAATCTATGCAGACAAAGAGAAATACATAGCAACTATACTAATGGCTTATATATCAACTCCTTTGATTTAGGTACCCGATTGCCATTTTCAAAATAGGATTGCAAAGTTATTGAGCATAACAAAACATGATGATGAATCTGTTAACCCAACTATGATAAGCTAAGGAGCGTCACAATCGCTGGTGTGTCCATATGCTAATCATGTAGACCAAATTCCCTCACAGAAAAGAAGTCCCTCTTACTCACTCAAGAAGCATATAGAATTCAGGGACTGAGGAGCATTCTCACTCTCACAATTGAAATTCATGCACATTGCCTAACACCATAGGCTTGCCTCTATACTCATCTTCTAGCTTGGTGATAAATTGGATTTGGATCACTTAGGACTTATGGGCTTGTAACATAGGTTCAGGAGGCTTTGGTATGGAATTTTAGGCAAGTAGTGACTAAAAGCTATCCTTGAACTATGTTTAACAACACTTTTTGCTTTCATAAACCAACCCTTTTCATTAAATCTATCCTTATTCTCCTGTTTCAAACTTTTTTTCGAGTGCTTTCTTTCTATTTTCAGCTGTGCTTTATCTCTAAACTCAATTCTTGCTACTTTTTCTCAATTCAACTTTTCTTTTCTTTTTTCTTCACTTGGCTCATGATTTTTCATTTCTTCTTTTTTTCCCAACTAACCACCTTGTTGTCATTACTTTATTACAATAAGGCCCACCCTTAACTTCGGCTTTTAGCCTGAGGTGAAGTACACATTATCCACTCCCCAAACCAGGGCCACAATTTACAGCGACTCTTAACTTAGACTTTTAACCTCAATTAAGGTTCAAATGTTCAATGATAGACCAAGGCTAATATCAAGGTAATTCATCAAATAAGGTTAAGCTAGCAAGGTGTCAAGAAAAAATGAGTACATGATAAGCTCAAAAATTTGGAACAAGGGATTCACTTACTCATTTGGTGGGTCATTTAGGCTAAAAGTGCGTTCACTCAAAGAATAAAGGCCTAAGATCCTTTCTACATCAACCACATCACTAAACCAATCTTAGAGTACTAAGGCTAGTTCTGAGTCCATACAAGATGCATGAATGTAGCAAAATAAGCTCACAACACAGATGGTATTGCACCCACAATCAAGTATAGACTCACATGTCATACTTCAAGCCTCAACCTACCTTTAAATTATCAGAACAAACATCACTAGATCATCAAGATGCATGAGTGCATCAGTAATCACAATCTCAAAAATTTTGAGGGGTATCCAATTTTTCAAATAATTCAAAAAGTATTTAAAGACTATGTATATGCCAGCAGATAACACTACTATGAAATTACACAATATCTACACTACCTAAACATGCCGGTTCAACGGAAAAGTAAGCATCCACAAGGAAAAGAATCACGATAAGAAAACCTTAGGATAAAAAATAGGGGAAGTTATAGACTCGAGGTTACTCAGATTTCACCATAATGCATAACTTCCCACACCCTAATATAAGTAAAAATAACATCCAACATAAAAATATTTTAACACATAAAAAACCAACATAATAAAAAAAAGATTTTCTAACAATAGAACAAAGTATCCATAAAGACAAAATAAGAATCGGAGTTAAAAGAACTGAAACATCATGGTGCATTAATCACTGGTCTCTGGCTAGTCAGCAAGGTCCTGGGGTACTACCTCATCCTCAACAATCTAGATTGCAGTTGTACGTGAACTACCCTCTCTATGTGAATGTTGTTGCTCTCTATCTCGCTATATGGCCGCCAATAGGATCAACTCCCACACTACCTCCTCTGGTACTGCCTCCTCCATCGGGGTTGCTGGGTCATCAGGTAGAGGCCTCTTCTAGCTCATCTTTGGATCATCTGTCTTGAGGGGCCTCTTCCCATGAGCATGCGGTCGCTTAACTAACCAGTCAAACACCTCATCATCTACTGGTTCTTCCTCTGGGACTGCATTAGGGTCTACTAACATCTATAATAGATTAGCCTTGAACTTAGCCAACTCCTCGGTCATCCCACTCATATCAGTAGGCCTAGTGCCCTCAAGTCTTGATTGGAGTCTCATTTCAAATGCATCGACTCGGGAATCCGCCGCTCTGACTCTCTCATCTACCAATGCATGAGTGAATGCCTTATTGCTTCTGCATCCCTTATGGTCTGGCTGACCCAAGGTCTCACCTATGCTGCTAAAGCCTATAGCCTGGACGCTGTCATAGCCACCCTGTGTAATAGTGCCTGGAAAGCAACAACAAAGAGAATAAAATCAACCTGTAATGTAGCCGTTGCTGGTGCTTGAGTACTGGAGGATGGCATGGACTCAATTTTCATAGCTGGCATAGGCTCTGTAGCGACTGGAGTGTCGGTAGCAGCTAGAGGTGCACCCTGAGTCTAAGGCTCTACTGGGAATGGCTCTGGAATGGCGAGAGGAGCTGCATATGGTAAGCCCACCAGGTTATCATCAGCCTTAATCCCGCTAAGGTCCATGGTGCATGTGGCCTCTATGTGCTGGTCCCGATGAGGATCTATATGAACACCTGATGCACTGCACAAATGATAAATCAACATAAGAAATAGTAGTGAGGTGTTCATCCCGACGACTGACTCGTGGATCTACTCCGATATAATCTGGGTCTAGTCTATCTCATAACTATCTAAGATGCTAGCTAATAAAATAGCCCACTCCAAGGTGATCACATTATCCATGAAAGTAGGCTGGGTACGCCAATTGATAATGGACCAGCAAAAATTAGCCTGGAAAGAGAGGTGAGGCTTCACTATAGGATCTGTGTTGTTTGTAATCCACATCATCTCAAAACCCTCCTCACAAATCTGGCTAGCAATCTACTATAAAATCTCTATCCTAGCCCCAATGTCCTATCCAGTCACCGCTCTTCTCATCTTGTCAATGCGTCCATCATACTCCGCGGTAGACTAAGGCATTCTATAAGTAGGCCCCAACTAAATCTGTCGAATAGTCTCCTCCAAAATAGGAACTCTCCTACCCCAAACTGGCATTACCCATAACCTTGGCTGCTCAATCGGCTTCTTGTTCTTTGGTAACCCTCGATGGAGTGTAACAAGATACACCACATAAAACTCATAGACCAAGTAAGAGGCATACTTGCCCAGCTGCTACGTAGTCCACCGTATCTTATGTCTGTCTATCTCTTCATTTAATCCTGGTACCTTATCCAACCCTGAGTCCTTCAGTCTAGACTCTTCATGAAACTACCGCACCGATTAGCCCTTTCCCTTATGCTCTAACCCCTAGTCGTATATCTCCTTCATACCTTGGACACACCATCTGCGGTCAGTTGGGGGTTGTGACTAGACTTCTTCTTGCTAGGTCTGGGAGATGCTCTCAGACTCGGACTCTGACTTTGAATGTGTAGGGGTCATCTGTGGTAGGCTGCTATCAGACTTGTCCCAATTACCCTGCTGTTCCTCCTCTTCAAACTGAGAGGAACTGCCGACTTCCATGGGAGTTTGCACTTTACGTGACTGGGTCTGAGGTATATTTGCTTCGAGGTCTATTCTGACCCTGTGGACTACTAGAGACCCATCAGATCTCTCAACCTCAGAGGATTCATCAATCAACATCTATTGAAATGTTTGGATTGCTTATTTGTCTTTCAGAGGCATTGTATCTGCAAGAAAAAACTATATAACAACATCTGAGCTTCTAGATGTTTGACAAATCATTGATCACACAGCAAAGAATAAGAAACACAACCACTTAAACATCAAAACAAAACAAAATAGAAGACAAAAAATCTTTGATGCAATTGCAGGTCTATAGGTACGAGTACAGTTATGACTCGTAGGATGCCCTATGAGTTGTAAACTAGCCTTGTAGTAACAAAATTTCTTATAAAAATAGAGTTTGAACTTAGATACGAGGGACAGTTATGTCACACAGTAGAGCCTACGAGTCACAGTCTAGCCTCATACCTATTTCCAGAGACATTTTCAAGCACTTAGTCAGGATAATGAGACCCTTACCATTACTTGTTGTAGGTACTACAAGTCGTATGTGGGTCTTGTATAAGAAACATGAAGGAACCATAGGTGACTAGTGCTTGCTACAAGGGACCCTTATGACTCATAGGGGACCTACAAGTCGTAGGAGTGCCTCGTAGCTAAAAATAGAAGGCACCAATAGTGCCCATCACTTTCCCATAATAAGCACAAGAAGAACAAACACAAAATTAAGATTTTGCACTTATAAGAGCTATACTCTAGATTCAACACATAAATGGTCCCACTATGAAACCAGACAGTTCGAGCAACCACTATCCCTCAGAGTCGAAGGTAATTCCAAATCACATCAAGCACAACTAAGAGCACTTTCATGTCCAAAATTTCACTTTTTATCAACAAACCATGCCATTAAGATACAAGTGCCATTAAGACAATTTCAATCAAGTTTAATAATCTATGGCATATAAAACACACCAACACTATCCAAAAATTTCAAAAATAATTTGTCCACTAATTAGATAACAAATAAGAACTAAACTCAATGGATCAAGTATTTATACAATCACAACCACCCACTCAAGGATTTTGAACAAAGATTGAATCATAGTTAAATCCTTCATAGCATACAAACCCTAGGTTTTGTGCCTAGCTCAAAACATCATCACATGGGTGTGAATATTCATGGTTAACTAAGTATACACACAGCTAAAGAATAAACTCACCACAATAGAGTGTTAAATTAAACCTTGAGGGTTACCAATTGGTAGAAGAATTTAACCAAAGCAAAGAAGATTGAAAACCACACTGAAACCATAGGAAATAGTGTCCTCATCAGAACTTTTGTCAGAAAATAACATGGGTAGCTGAGATTTGGATTGGAGAAGTGATTAGGGAAGAATGGTTTGGTGTTTTACGGTGTCTTAGGGTTTGGGGAAATGAATTTTGGGGGTCAAATTTTATTTTGACCCCTTTTAAATGAAATCAGGTCAGCCTAAAAATATTGCTGGTCAGGGCTTTAAGACACCGACTACTAGTCATAAAGTGTCCTACAACTCGTAGGTTCCAAACTCGTACTAGACGTAACACTTGTAAAAAATTAAAATGCATGTCTGAGCACTACGAACCCCACTTATGACTCGTAAGAGACCCTACGAATCATAAGGTTAGCTCGTAGTATATGTGCTAACTTTAAATACTCATTGTTTCCCCCTATGAGATGTTACTATGAGTCATAATAGTGACTACAACTCGTAGGCCTGCTTGTAGAAGTTGCTCTAAGTGCCATTTTTTCACTTCTTTGGTTCTTCATTTTCAACCTACAAACCAAGTCTCAAAAGCACAACTGCATCAATGTCTTCCAACTTGAAACAAACAAACACCATATTACCTAAAATGTCAACAACCAAACAGACTTAAAATAGACAAATATTTGTAAAAAATACTTGGGTTGCCTCCCATAAAGCGCCTTATTTAATGTCGTGGCTTGACTTTGTCATTGTCCTTCATTAACAATCATCAAGGGCCCACAACTCACTCTTGAATTTGTCCAGGTATTTCATGGATTGGCGGATATCAAATATGACCTCTGCATCTTTACCCTGAACCAAAGTTGACCCAAATCCATATCCACTGGGGCTCTCCCAGTGGTTAGAATTGGTCTTCCTAAGATGATAGGAACCTCGAAATTAACCTCGCAATTAAGGATCACAAAGTCCACCAGGAAAGATGAATTTATCAACTTTAACAAGCATATCAAAAATTATTCCTTCTAGCTTTTTAATGGTTTGATCCGCCATAAGAAACCGCATTTTCATCGGGGTAGGGTTGCCAAGATATAGATTTTTGAATATGGCAAGAGGCATTAAGTTGATGCTTGCTCCTAAGTCACATAATGCTCTTGTGAATTCAATATTACAGATAGTGCAAGGGATGGTGAATGCATTGAGGTCTTCTCATTTCTGAATAAGGCATCTATTCATGATTGCACTGCATTGTTGGAGTTCTTATGAGAGTTCTTGGCTCAAAGTGCGCTTCTTTGTTACCAAATCCTTCATATACTTGGCATACCCAGGCATTTTCTCCAAGTCTTCCAGAAGGGGAATGTTAATGGACAATTGTTTTAGCATTGCCAGGAATTGCTTGAACTTGCCATCTTCTTCTTTTTTGCTTAAGCCTTTGGGGGAATGGAGGAGGCGGTTTTGGGATTGTCTTGACTTTCTCTTACTCTCCCATCTCTTAATTTTCTACTCCCTTGCTCCTTGTACTTTATTCCTCATTCATCACCTTGCTATCAATGACCTTTTTATCAGCTTCATCCTCAACCATTAGCATAGGTGGATCAATAGTGCTTTTGCCACTCCGAGTCATCACTGCTATGTAGTGCCCTTTATTCTTAGGATTTTGTATCGTGTTGCTTGGTAGGGTGCCCTTTTGCCATTGGTTCAACTGCAAATAAACTTGCCCAAATTGTTGTTCCAATTATATAATTGCCACTGAGTGAGACTCTATTTTTTGATTAATGCTTGAAATATCCGCTTTCATTCCTTTCAAAGTCTCATCGTTGTGATTGGCTCTCTTCAATAACTTGTCAAACATATCTTTGATCTTAGAGTTTCTTGACCCAGCATCGCGGTTGTGAGGTAGCCCATAAGGACCATTCCTGTAGCCATCGCTTCTTCCCCAGTCACCATCTGGCACTCTCTCTCTTTCATAGCATCCACCCTGGTTGTCTCTATATGACCTATCACAGTTGAAATTCCGACCTTGATTCCCAGACCCTTGCCTCCAATAGTCCGAATTGGACCCTTGGGGGTTGTTTTGGAAACCGCCACTTGGTTGCTTACAAAACTTGCATCCTCATTAAAGAGTGGATCTTCGTACACTTGAGTATTTGGAGGTTGATGGGTAACCACTTAAACACTTGCTTGGTTTTTCTTTAAAACCAAGTTATGCCTGTACGGAGTTGAGCAAGTTGCTCTATGATCTCTTCATTAACTTTTGCTTTCTCACTTTTAGTGGTAACTCACAAGAACTCTTTATTGCACCACGCCATCATTGACACCATGCTCTATTAGTTTTAACCACTTACTACATCCTTGCATCTATCAATACAAAAGGTTGGTCAAGGAACATGCCTCCCACAATTGTGTCAATGCAAACTTGACTATTCTCAAAAAGTGCCCAATAGAAAATTTCAACCAAGGTATCATCAACAATTTTGTGATCAGGGACCATCCTTAAGCATTTGGTTAATCTCTCCCATGTTGTGCTAATAGAGTCACCCGACAATTGCTCAAAGTTTTTTATTTGGTCCTTGAGCTTTAACTTCTTAGATATTAGGAAATATCTTTCAAGGAATAATCTCTGAAGCTCAGCCCAACTTATTATAGTACCCGGTGGAAGCTCGAACAACCACGCAGCTACATTGCTAGTTAATGGTAATGGAAACACTCTTAAACCAATAGCATCAAGAGAAAGGTTTTGTGTCCTCATGACACTCTTGCAAAGAAACACCATATTTTGGAGATGATGATGGAGATCCTTTGAAGGTAGCCCTATGAATAGTCCACAGTTTTGGAGCATTTGGAGCAACCCACTTGAGATCGTGAACTTAGCATCTGTCGATAAAGGAGTCAATACTATAGCACCAGTAACATCCGTGGACACAGAGTTTGATCGATACTGATTCCATCCATAAGCATTTTCATTGAAGTCCCTAAGATGTGGCCTGTTATCCCTTGGTGGTGGATACTCCTCTATTCGCATATCCTCATTCATATTCTTATCCTCCTCAACCTCATATCCTCATTAATTTGAGTCATTCTTCTAACAAGTTGGTGGATCTACAAATTGATTGGATCTGAGGGATTGCCTTGGCTCCTTGTGTTGGCCATACAACCTAGTACACCCTGTAATTAAAATCAAATGACAAAAACAAAAACAAAAGTAAAATACAAGAGACTCTAAAAAACAACACTAGAACTAACTAATAGTAAATCCAAGTCAAAACCTAGCTATATTCCCCGACAATGATGCCATAATATTTGATGATGTTCACGTTTCAATAAGAAAGTGATTGCTTTCAGCAATTAACCTAACCGAAGGTTAGGTTCGAATCCACGGGGAAAATAAGGTTTGACTATGAGAAGTCACTATCAATTATTTTGAGTATTGATAACTAAAATCTCTAATCGGGGGAGGGGGGCAAAGGGGGTGGGGAGGGCTTGAGATTAAAAAACAAAATAAAATAAACACTATCCAACGATGCAGAGAAACACTCAATTTTACGCATAACTTAGGAATTGTGTTCCCCACGATTCTTTGAATAGATTACTCTAGATAAAATAACTACATTTGGAGATTTGCATTCAGGATGGTGACTTAGGTTCTTCCAGCCTACTTGTGAAGGTGAAGGTCGAATTTTTAAATGGTGCCTGGTAGGCTACCATGGCCTGCCAACTAATTGTTACCTATTGTCCCTGTCAACCTCTTCTTGGTCAAGTTTGGTTAATTAGATGAGAACACATCAATTAAATTTTGTCATGTACTTCCCTTTTCCTATTCGTCACTCGGGGTTGTGATAGTAGGTTGGGTTTGGTGTTGGCCACCACCAAACAACAATCATAATGAAGGGAAGTAGACAATACATGCAAAACCCCAATCATAGAAATACAAAACCTAGGTTATCTCGAATGAAATACCCATGGTTCCCACAACCCCAAGTTGTGGGTGCTTAGCTACTTATGGCTAAGGCAAAACCAAAAAAATGCAAATGAATGACATATTGAGAATTTTACCCAAGGCTATGAATTTGAAGACACCACAAGTGGCAAACCACAAGCTTGATAGATTGATAATAAGCATAAAGCAAGGTTTGTAATCCTCAAAATAGTGTTTTCCAAGAGAAAAATATAATCTAAGCCAAAAACCTACAAATTACTTTGAGAGTATATTCAAAGATGATATATCCTTCTCTTTTTTGAATCTCCCCAAATAAAACCCTAACTTAAACTATATATAGTATTTACAAAATAACCCTAAAAATTACATAGAAAAGATAGCTGACAACTGATACGCCTTACATGTACGACTCGTAGGATAGCCTACGAGTTGTAATCGGGGTCTCATATTAGGTTCTTGACATCTTAGACTAAACTAGTATGACCCATTGGTAGGAGTCGTTGCTTGGTCTATGACTCATATGCTCCTCTTGTAGTCTAGGCCTTTAGATTTTTTTGGGTCCAACATTTTGGCTCTCTGATTCCTGCTATGGGTCCACCTAGATGAGTCGTAGTGAGACTTACGACTCATAGAATGGCCTTATAGGGGTGTACTCCACTTAGCAGATTTTTGATTTTGGGTCTCGATTTCTTACTGTGACATACCCTACGACTCATATCTTGGGGTACGACTCGTTGGTGAGCTCGTATGTCTTATGATTCAGCAAAATCTGTAACTTTTCTGTAAAATCATGCCAACCTAACTTTTCTGCAAGAACAACTTAAAAACACATAAAAACCATAAAAATTTGCATTAAGAACACATATAATCTCTTTTTTTAGGTATCAAATGTGTTGTCTTTTGATAGCACATCAGCGGTGACGCACCAACCTCCTAAGGTACCTATGAAGGATAAACCATTTTTTGATGAAGATGCTTGCTTTGTGAGTAACAATCAGTGGGTTTTCAAACCAAACCCTAAGGGTCCAACAAGGACTATTAGAGGTAAGGTTCTGAAAATCAAGGTCAGAACTATAATCATTGTCACGACCTAAGTCTAGGGCCTAGACGTGACATGGAAAATGGGGAACCCGAAGGAACCCCAAACAAGACTCTTAACTTGTCATTACACATCATTGGTCGTGAAAGCATATAAAAAATCAAAGGACAATAATAGGTCAAAGGGCTAAGGGGAAAGGCTTGTAAAATATCACAACCAAGAGACAAGAGTGAAACTCACGTCATAGATACATACTATGTCCAATAAACACCTCTACTACATAGATAAGAGCGGGGACCAAGACAAAGCAATAGAGCTTACTCTCATTATTAACTAGAACTTAAAGTAAAGTGTTTGAATACAAAGTAATAGAACATATACCAAGATACCTGAAATGGAGGACTCACCAACTTGCTCAAATAGAACCGACTAGCCACATGGAGGACGAGGAGGATCAACTTGGGCACCTGTCCCTACATAGTGATATCATGTAGGCAAGAGTATGCATTAGTACATTTGAATATACTAAGTATGTAGCATGAAATGCAACAAGAGATAAACATCATAATCAAAATGTACAACAATAGGCAATAGACACAATGTAACAATATGGCATGTATGATCAATGCATAAGTAAAGCATGCTTAAGTAAATCATGCGCATATAGAGTATTATATGCGTAGAATAGACCAAGCTAGATTTCTAAAGCATAAACCCCTTGGTCGGTTGATAATGATCTCACCCCATCACCCTGGTGGTGTGGTACAAACCCCTCACACAGTTGATGATAATCACACCTGATCACCCTGGTGGCAGAGTACAAACCCCTCACATGGTTTGATGAGTACAAACCCCTCACATTGTTTGATGAGTACAAACTCCCACCTCGGTTGATGAGTACAAACCCCCACCTTAGTGTATGAGTACAAACCCCTACCTAGGTTGATGTGTACAAACCCACACCTCGGTTAATTATGGCCCAATGCAACACTTTGTATAGAATAGGTCATATACACAAGCGTTTTTCATCATTATAATATCATTCATATCATATCTTAAGCTTTGAATCTTGAATTCCATAGGAAACCCTAACCGAATATTTTATCAAACATTTGGGGCGTGTGTAATGGAGGTAAGAGACCCTGCAATTTAGAGATAAAATTATGCAAGAAAATCTGCTGTAAAACCATCAATCAACACCTTTCAACACCACCAAGACATTCACATCAAAACCCCTCATCAAATCCAACATTAAATCCAAGATTTAGAGCTCACAACATGCTAAAACAGTCGTACTTTCATGAACTTAAATAATTGTGCAGTAAATTCGTTAATATATAAGACCCATATGTAAAATCAACTTTAAATCATGTAATATTAGCAAAAAGTAGATCAGGGCACCATGGATGAAAGAACCCAATGGCTAAAATCTACATACCTTAGCTTAGGATGAACTTGGTGAAGATTGGTGATGGAGACTTGAATTTTGAAGAAGAACATTGAAGGAGGACCTTATCTTGGGATGAGGGTTTGGGACTTGAGTTTGGGGAGTGAAAATATGACTAATTTTTTGAGTGAGTATTGAGAAATGTTTAAGACGAAATAAGGGTGAAATTTGGCTAAGTATAGACAAAAATATGTTTGGGAAAACTTGGGCCCAACATTTAAAATATTTTGGACGAACTAAAAAAATAGTGTCCCAAATACACTAAGTCACATCACGATGGCATCGCTAAAAGCCCTCTAGAATTTGCACCATGTGCATTTTCATAAATGGTTTTAATTATTTTAAAATCGAGTTTAGATCCATTTCCTCCTAATTTAGAACCCCTGAACAAGAATATGAAGTTGAATTTTTGAAATAACAAACATATTTTGAGATATATAATATTTAAAATTTTGGGCATTCCGAACACTTTTTGGGCACTTTTTGGGTCATTTCAATATCTCCTCCTTGGGAATATTCGTCCCCAAATGTAAAAGAGATGTACAAGACAAGAGTAATCATAAATAAACTAGCCCTTACTAAAATGCAATATTACATTTAAAATACCATTTTCAAAATCTCAACATAGTGTAAAATCATCATAAACTTTCCAACTTACACATGAATACATATGAAAGACATAGCGGATAAAACATATGACTTTGAAATCACATAGGGAACTTAGAATTAGTACCTTAAGCTTGAGTGGAGTGGAAAAGATAAGGATATCAAGTTTGCATGTCTGCTTCGGCCTCCCAAGTAGCACTTTCGGTATGTTGATTCCTCCGAAGGACCTTAACGGATGCTACCTCCTTGCTCCTCAATCTCTTCATTTGACTATCTAGGATCTGAACTGGAACCTACTCATAAGTCAAGTTATCCTCAAAAACTCCCACAACATCAAGAGGCACAATAGTATTAGGATCACCAACACATTTTCTCAGCATAGAGACATGAAACATCGGATGAACCAAGTTCATTTCACTAGGAAACTTCTACTCATAAGATACCTTGCCAACCCTCTTCAAGACCTCATAAGGACCAACATACCTTGGACTTGACTTCCTCTTTTTACCAAAACAAACCACACCTTTCATTGGAGAAACCTTTAAATAAAAGTAATCACCCACTTTAACTTCAAGGTCTCTCCTTCTCATATCCGTATAAGATTTTTGATGACTTTGGTCTGCTCTTAATCTTTCCCTAATCATCCTAACCTTCTCAAGAGCATTCATAACTAGATTTGGTCCCAACAAATCCACCTCTTAAACCTCAAACCAACCAACCAATGATCTACATCGTCTCCCATAAAGAGCTTCAAAAGGAGCCATACAGATACTAGAGTGGCAGCTATTGTTGCATGCAAATTTAATCAAACGAAGATGGTCATCCTAACTACCCCACAACTCCAATACACATGCCCTAAGCATATCTTTAAGGGTTTGGATTATTCTTTTGGCTTGTCCATCCGTTTGAGGGTGGAAGGCCATACTACTATGAACTCTTGTACCAAGACCCCTTTGGAAAGAACTCCAAAAGTGTGAAGTGAATTATGAACCACGATCCTATATGATGGACAAAGGAATCCCATATAACCTCATTAGCTTATGGATGTACAATATTGCATACTCTTCAGCCCCATATGTGGTCTTAATAGGTAGAAAGTGAGCCGACTTTGTCATCCTATCAACTATCACCTATATAGAATCAAAACATTTTAAGTTTTGGGCAACCCAACCCTCAAATGACCCATATGCTCCTCCCTACTATATGAATACATCAATATGTCATCAATGAAGACCACAACAAAGGAATCAAGGTAAAGTTTGAAGTCCCTATTCATTAGTACAATAAAGATGGCTGGCATATTAGTCAACCCAAATGACATCATGACAAATTCATAATGCCCATATCTAGTCAGGAAGGCCATCTTGGGAATATTGCACTCCCTCACCCTCACTAGATGGTACCCAGATCAAAGATCAATCTTAGAGAACAAGCTAGCCCCTTGTAATTAGTTAAACACATCATCAATTCTCGAAAGAGGATATTTATTCTATATGGCGACCCTATTGAGTTGCCAGTAGTTAATGCAAATTCGAAGTGACCCATCCTTCTTTTTCACAACAACACCGGAGCACCCCAAAGGGATTGGTTAGGCTTAATAAATCCCTTATCCAACAACTCTTTTAGTTGTTCCTTTAACTTCTTGAACATCATCGGGGCTATGCAGTAAGGGGAAATGGAGATAGGTTGAGTATCGAGAAGGAGATCTATATAACATCTATCTCCCTTTAGGCAGGGACAGTGGTAAGGTCTTTTATAAAGACATAAAGAAACTCATTTACAATCGAAACCAACTCTATGGAAGGGACTTTGGGCTCCCCATCTTTAACCCTCACAAGATGGTACAAACACCACCTAGAAATCAACATTTGGGCTTTGATGCATGAATGAGTCTACCGTTGACCATCACATCTTAACTTTCCCACTCAAGGATAGGTTCATTAGGAAATTGAAACATGACCCTACAGGTTCTACAATTATGAGAATCATAGTGAGCATGTAATCAATCCATCCCAAGAATGACATCAAAATCTACCATGTCAAATTCAACAAGATCACAAGCGAACAACTTATGCAAAATGTAAATAGGACAACTCCTATACACTTTCCTTGCAACAATATAGGCATCAATAAGAGTAGACACTTCATATGACTCATGCAATAACTTGGGGACAATATGGAACTTTTTAGCAACAAAAGGGGTAACAAAGGAAAGAGTGGCACCCTGATCAACCAAAGCATACACATCAAAGTCAAAGATTTTCAACATACCGGTAATAACATCGGGGACGTCGCCAACCCCTTGCCTCATATTAAAAGCATAAAATCGATTGTGCCTTGGGGAACCACCTTAAGTACTACCTACACCCAATGGGATCGCATTTTCACCGCAAACCTTACAACGATTTCTTAGACAATCTACCTTCTTGTGTCCAAGATCCCCATAATGAAAATATGCATTAGAATCTTTCAAACATGGGCCTCTATGATTCATTCCATATCTAGGGCACCCATCAATAAGATCCACTCTACCAACACTTTGAGTCCTAGGGAAGTCATTGGCAAACCTTCTATTAGTAACATGAGGAGGCCCTTGGCCTTTACAAAATCTAGTGCCCTTTTGGAACTTACCCTAAAAATGGGCACTTTTAGCCTCATGGTCCCTCTACTTTCTCATATTTTGCTCCTCCATTTATTAAGAATAAGTCATCAATCGAGACAAGTCCATGTCACCAATAAGCAGGGTGGACTAACACTCTTCACTCACCAAGTTGGAGACCCCCATCACAAATTTATTCATCCTAGATCTAGGATAGGCCACCAAATGGGTAGCATACTTTGAAAGTTGATAAAATTTGAGGGCATACTCCATCACACTCATAGCACCTTGTTTCATGTTCATTAACTCTACTAACTTTTCCTCTATAAGTTTAAGAGGGAAAAACTAATTAAGGAAGGTCAATTTGAACTCCTCCCAAAGCACCACATTACCAAACCCCTTCTCACCCTTTCATTGCTCATACCAAATTTGGGCTATCCCTTTGAATTGGTATGCCGCCAACTTTGTCTTTTTATTCGGCCTAACACCCATGATATTCAAGATCTTGTAGACCTCATTAATGAACTCTTGTGGGTCTTCATCCACCTTTGACCCATGGAAAACCAGAGGATTCATCCTTATAAAGTCTCTTACCCTAGCTCCTAGGATAGTAGCATAAGGGGCTTGGGACCTTTGTTGGACTTGGTTGGCCACCACTTGGGTAAGCATAGTAAGAACATCTCGTTGCTCACCATTAGTAGGTTGCTACTCATGATTTTGGTCCCTTCTACCTCTAGTGTTTGGCATGATATGGCATAGCAAATAACAATCATTAGGGGGGAAACTTATCACCACTCTATAGCATGACTTAGAACATGAAAAAGGGAAATATTTCCTAAAATGCCTTATAGCCTCCTATTCATTGTTATGGCGTGCTTTACAACCATGAATAGGACTCTAATCGATGCGGTGTGTTGGACTCCAAGGATCTATCAACCAAGTGCTCTAATACAAAGTTTCTTATGACCCAAGCTTAGGTCCTAGATGTGACATTATGAATAAGAAACCAAAAAAAATCCCAAACAAGCCTCTTAACTTGTCATTAAATATCATTGATCGTGGAAGCATATAAAACATCAAAGAACAAGAATAGGGCAAGAGGCTGAGGGTAAAGGCTTGTACAATATCATAATTAAGAGATAAGAGTCAAAATGATATCATAGATACATATTCTGTCTAATAAATACCTCTACTACATAGATAAGAGTGGGGGCCAAGATAAAGAAACTGGCCTCACCCTCATGGTCAAATAGAATGTAAAGTAAAATGTCTCAATACAAAGTAATAGAATATAGACAAAGGTCATCAAAATGGAGGACTCACCAACTTACTCGAATAGCACCGACTAGCCATGTGGAGGAGGAGGATGATCAACTTGGGCATCGGTCCTATATGGTGATATCATGTTGGCAAGAGTATGCATTAGTACATTTGAATGTACTAAGTATGTAAGATGCAATGCAACAAGAGATAAGCATCATAATCAAAATGCACAATAATAGGCAATAAACATAATGTAACAATATTGCATGTAGGATCAATGCATAAGTAAAACATGCTTAAGTAACTCATGCTCAAACACTTGGGGGATGTATGATGGGGGTAACAAACCATAAAATTTAGAGATGAAATCATGCAAGAAAATTTGTTGAAAAACCATCAATCAACACCTTTCAACACCCCCAAGACATTCACATCAAAACCCCTCATTAAATATAATATTAGATCCAAGATTTAGAGCTCACAACATGGTAAAATAACTATACTTTCATGAACTCAAATCACTATGTAGTAAATTCCTTAATATACAAGGCCCACATGTAAAATCAACTTTAAATCATGCAATATTAGCAAAAAGGAGATTAGAGCACCATGGGTGGAAGAACTCAAAGACTAAAACCTACACACCTTAGCTTAGGATGAACTTGGTAAAGATTGGAGATGGAGACTTGGAGCTTGAAGAAGAACTTTGAAGGAGAACCATATCTTGGGATAAGGGTTTGGGACTTGTGTTTAGGGAGTGAAAATATAACTAAGCATTTCAGTAAGTATTAGGAAATTTTAGGATGATATAAGGTTGAATTTAGGCTAAGTATAGGTAAAAATACATTTGGCAAAACTTGGGCCCAACAATTTGAATATTTTAGATGAACTAAAAAAAAAAGTGCCCAAAATACACTGAGGCGCATTGCAAGGGCATCACGAAAAGCCCTTTAGAATTTGCACCATGTGCATTTTCATAAATGGTTTTAATCGCTTTAAAATTGAGGTTAGAATCTATTCCCCTTAATTTAGACCCCTTGAAAAAGAATATGAAGTCAGATTTTTGAAATAACAAATAAATTTTGAGATATATGGAATCTAAAATTCTGGGCATTCCTAGGCACATTTTTGGGCACTTTTTGAGGTCGTTTCAACCATGATGGTGCACATAAGACAACCAAGGTGGTTATTATGAAAGGAAGAGAGTGCTGGATACCGGATGGGGTAGAAGAGATTGCTATAGAAATGGTCCTTATGTGTCGCCTCACAACCGTGATGCTAGATCAAGTACTCCTAGGATTGAGAAGATGTTTGACAAGTTATTGAAGGGGAAAACCGTCAAGATAAGACCATGAAAATAATGAAATCGGATATTTCAAGCATAAACCAAAAGATAGAGTCTCACTCGGTGGCTACGAAACAATTAGAGTCAAGTTTCTTCTCAACTGAACCAATGACAAAAGGGCACTTTACCAAGAAATATGATTGAAAATCTAAAGAATAATGGGCATTGCATGCTGGTCATGACTAGAAGTGGTAAAAGCACCATAGATCCCCCTATACCGGTGGTTGAAGATGAAGTTTGTGAGAAGGGTATTAATAGTAAAGTTATAGTTAAGGAAGAAGGGTTGGAGAGTGTGGAAGTGCCAAGTGAAGAGATGAGAGAGCAATAAAAGGCCAATATGATTTCAAAACCACCTCCCCCTTTCTCTCAAAGACTTAAGAAAAAGGAAGAGGATGACAAGTTCAAATACTTCCTTTCGATGTTAAAACAATTGTCCATTAACGTTCCCCTTCTAGAAGCTTTGGAGAAGATGCCCAGGTATGCTAAGTACATGAAGGGTTTGGTGACAAAGAAGCACACTTCGAGCTAAGAGCTTTCACAAGAGCTCCAACAATGTAGTGCGATCATGACTAAATGCCTAGTTCAAAAGAGGTAGGACCCTGGTGCATTAACTATTCCTCACATTATTGTGATGTAGAATTCCAAGGACATTATGTGACATAGGAGCAAGAATCAGTTGATACCCTTTGCTATTTTTAAAAGCTTAGTATTTCTACTCCTACTCCCATAAGAATGTGATAGCTCATGGTAGATAGAACCATAAAGAAGCAAGAAGGGATACCTTTAGATGTGCTTGTAAAAGTTGATAAATTCATATTTCCTGTGGACTTCATGATCCTTGATTGTGAGGTTGATTTTGAGGTTACCATTATGTTGGGAAGCCAATTTTTTGCCATCGAGAAAGTCTTGGGGGTATGAATTTTGGTCAACTTCAGTTCAGGGTCAATAACATAAAGGTTATGTTTGACATCCGCCAATCAATGAAACATTTAGATGCGTTTAAGAGTTAAGTTTTGGACATTGAAGATTTTTGATGATGAATAGTGACAAAGTCGAGACACGACGTTAAACAGATGCTTCTTTGAAGGCAACTGAAGTATCTTTTATGTTTTTGGCTTGTTTTAAGTTTATTTTGGTTGTTTGAATTGTTAGGTCGTAGATTGATGTTTGTTTTTATGTTTAAAACATTGAATTAGTAATGTTATTTTGGAAATTGGTGTATTTTGAGGTTAGGTTTGCAGGTATAAATCAAAAGTCAAAGATTTAAAGAAAATTATAGTTGGAGCAGCCTCTACGAGCAGGCCTACAAGCCGGAGGACACATTACGACTCATAGTCATGCCTTGTATAGGGAAATAGTAAGGATTTTAAGTTAGCACACATACTACGAGCCAACCTTATGATTCATAGGGTCCACTATGAGTCATAAGTGGGGTTCGCAGTGCCCAGGTATGAACTTTGATTTTTGTAAGTGTTGGGGTTTGCTATGAGACCAGGACCTACAAGTCAAAGGAAGCCCTACAGCTTGTAGTAGGGGTTTCACAAACCCAAAATGCAAAATTTTAACAGTTGAGTCGATTAAGTATCTTAGGGGTCAAATATTCAATTGACCCCTTATTCCCTCTTTTAAACGGTTTTCCTCCCCCCAAAACTTTTCCAACACTATTTTCTACTATTCTAATTAAAGTGACACCATGTTTTTTGTGAGACTTTTCAGTGAGTACACTATCAAAGGGTTTAGCATCTTCATTTCTCCCCTTATTGTGCACTTTATTGCTCTTCAGATTCTGAAGTGGTATGTTCTCTTGGTTAAACTTGGCACTCTTATGATATGATTTGATATATATGGTTAGAGTACTATGTGCTTAATGAATATTTTTAAATGCACATGAGAATATAATTGAATGAATATGAGAAGTGGGGTTTGGTAGATTTAAAGTTCCCTAATGTTGTTTTGATTGTTGAAATTGCCGTTTTTAGTTGGTTGTGGTCTTGACATATTCGTCATATGTGCATAGTGCATGATTATGGTTGATCAATTTGTGAAATCATGTCGGGGTTAGATTTAGGTTATTAGTGTATGTTTGGGTTAGAATGGATAGCTTGAGATACCTTGTGTTTGATTTGTTTCGGATTCCTCTGAACACATATCATGGTGTTGGTATACTTGTCGTACGTTGAGGAGAAATTATTTGTGGGTATTTCTTAAATGAGATTGGGTAGTGTTGTTCTATGGATTTAATTATGAGTATACCTTTGTGGGAAAAATCTTGACTTGGGTTGACATGTTTTGATAATGGGAGTGATTATGTGTTTGAGATGGTGTAAATTCTTGCTTCGATGTTGTTTACTTTTGTTTTGCATGATTTGTTGGTTTGTATGGTAAGGTTACAGGCACCACAGGTTCCTTTTATTTTTTGCTATGAGAACCCCGTATAACTCGTAGGTTGCTCTACGAGTCATAGTAGTCCTTGTAGGAGGCAACCATCACCCATGGTTCCTTAACACTTGACATATGAGACCTACTTATGACTCGTAGTGCCTGCTATGAACCATAGTAATGGATTCGTAGGACCTGCTTTGTTTTGAATTGTATTCTAATACCTACTACGAGCCCAGGCTATGACTCATAGGTCATCTTATGAGTCGTACTTGAGTCTCGTGCCTGTGATCAAAATGATATTGTTTTAGGCAACTTGGCACTACAAAGCTACTATACAACTTGTAGGTCACGCTACTAGTCATACTTATACCTTGTACCTGCAGAACTGCAACTGGTTTAGTGCAATTTTTTTAATATTTCCTTTCATTGGTTTTGTTACTCTTTGTTTATTCTACTGTGTGGTTCCCATTTGATTAAACATTATGGTGCTCACTTTGTGTTATGGGGTTGATTTTAAGGTATAATGAATACAAAAGATAAACATGCTATCTAAGCTTTCAAAAGGCCGTTGGTTGTCGAGTCTTCAGAGACAGAGTAGACTGAGGGATCTCTGAAAGTCCATAGAGTCCGCATCGACCCTAAGACAAATGTGCCTCAAACTAGGGCCCGTACTACACAGACCCCAATGGAAGTTGATATCCCCTCCCAATTTGAGGAGGAGGGCGAAAGTTATGAGTCTGATAGCAGTATGCCGTAGATGACTCCCTCTCACTCTGAGAATAATTAACGGAAGATTTCACAGAGTTAACACACTAAGGTCGATCCTTCTATCACCTCCAAAGATCCCAGAAATACTTGATGGGGTATTCCTGGCATGAAAGAGATCTATGAAAAGGGATCAAAGCTTAAAGGCCAAAGAAAACCAGTCAAGCGATTCCATGAGGAGTCAAGGCTAAATGACTCTGAGCTGAGTAGGGTTCCAGATTTAGAGGCTGAGATTAACCGCCATGGGCTTAGGTTGCTATCATAGAGATAGGGCAAGTACACCCTATATCTAGTTCAAGAGTTTTACGCGGCCTACTATGCTACTATTTTTCAAGATCTTCCTAAGGGGAAAAAGGCTATTGACCAGCCATGGTTGTGAGAAGTACTAGTTTAGGGTCAAATGGTTGACATCTCCGAAGAGATTATCAGGAGGGTTCAGTTCAGATAGAACTACAGGGTACCTCATTCTATTGCCGAGTATGATACTAAGATTGAGAAGATGCAGTGGGTGGTAAGTGAGAAAAATATGGATCTTAAGACTGAGCTCCTTGGTGGATAGCTAGCCAGATTTGTGAGGGTGATGACGAGCCTGCGTGTGTCGTAAACCACGCTGCACCGATAGTGAAGTCTCACCTATCCTTCTCAACCAAATTCTTATGGTCTATTATCTTATGGCGCATCAGGCCTACATTCATGGATAATGTGATCACGATGGAGCAGGTTGTGCTGCTAGCCAGTATCTTAGCTAGTTATGATGTAGATTGGGCTTAAGTTATGGTGGAGCAAATCCATAAGTTTGTGTTTGGGGTGCGTGTCTCTATTCACATAGGCCAACATGTAGAGGGTGTGAGCAGTATGGATCCCATCCTAATTAAGGGTGATGAAAACTCAGTGGCCTTACAGCGAGTAGCTTCTCCTTCTATTCCAAATCCTTTCCCTTTATAGCCACAAACTCAGGAGCCGACTCCAATAGCCACCAATTCTACTCCAGTTACGTTAGAGTCACCTCGAGTTATTGATATAGAGGCAATGCCATACTCAAACATACGTGCACCAGTACCTTCCACTACTCAGGTTGATTTCGCAAACAATCCTCTTATGTTTGCTTTTGTATTTTAGGCTTTGGTGCACATGTTAGCGAAGATAAAGCTCCACCTGAGCAGCTTCATGAGACATATTAAACTATAAGTCCGCCAGACAGTCCATACCTCGGAGGAGAAGGCCAAGGCATACACTCATTAGACTATATATCAAAGAGTTGATGTAGTGGATGCCAAGATTATTGCCTTCGTAGATAGGGTCCAGTGTAGACTCGAGGATGCGTGGCCCGCTGATGGATGAGTTAGCCAAGTTTAAGGATGACCTATCAAAGATGTTAACAGCTCTGATAGTAGCCCTGGAAGAGGCACCGATGGATGATGATATGTTTGATTTATTCGATGACTGCCCACATGCCTACGTGAAGATGCCCCTTAAGAGTAATGATGTAGTTATGAGCCAGAAAAGGCCCAGGACTATTAATGAGGTGGTAGCACTGGAGGAGCAGATTACTGATGGAGGTGATATGGAGGGAGCAGGTGCAGCAGATAGCACAAGGAGATGGGAGCTCAGGTACAGCTGCAGCCTAGACTACCGAGAAAGAGATTGAACCCTAGGACCCCTAGGACCAGATAAATGTCTGTGCTTGAGCACCATTTGTTTGATACTTTTGACCTCCCATCCTTATTGATGCTTTTGGATACTTTGTTCTCTTTATGTTTATCTTTAGACAATTTATGTTGTTATTGCTTTTATGGATGTTTTATTTTGGATATTGGGTTTTCATCTAACTTGTTGGATGATTGTTTCTCATTTTGAATTTTTAAAAGTATATATATATATATATATATATTTTTACTTTGAGGACAAAGTATTTTCTTTTGGTGGGGTGTGGGAAGTTACCAATTAGAGTAAAGTCTGAGTAGCCTTTAGTCCATAACTTCCCCTAGTTTGATCCCAAGGTTTTCTTGCCATGTTTCCTTTTCCTTATAGAAGTTTTTAATTTCTGTTCAACTGGTATGTTAAGGTAGTGTAGATAATTTGTAGATGTACAGTGATTACTATCTTTTAGCATATATATAATCTTGAGATGATTTATGGATATTTTGAAAATTGGGTACCCTAAAAAATTTTGGGATTGTCAGTTGCCATTGCAACCTTGCATATGATTTTTTGGCAATGTTTGCTATGATAAAAAGAAGGCAAGTTGATGGTTGAAGCATGATCTGTGAATGTATATTGATTGTGTATGTGATGCCATATGCGTGTGAGCTTATTTTGTCATATTCATGCATTATGTACTGACTCAGAACTTGCCTTGTTACTCTGACATTGGATTGGAGATGTGGTTGATTAACTACTACATCTTACTGACTCAGAACTTGCCTTGTTAGTCTGACATTGTATTGGAGATGTGGTTGATTGGGAAAGAATCTTAGGTCATCATTCTTTTAGTGAGTCCTCTTTTGCCGAAATGACCTACCACATGTAGTAGTTGATCCCTTATTCCAAATGTTTGAGCTTTGCATATACTTGTTCTTTCTTGACACCTTGCTAGCCTGGCCTTATTTTGTGAAACATCTTGATATTAGAGTTAGTCTATCCTTGAACATGTAAATCTTGATTGAGGCTAAAAGCATAAGTTGAGGGTGGCTACAAGTAGTTGCCCTGGTTTAGGGAATGGATATTGTGTACTTCAGCTCAGGCTAAAAGCCTAAGTTGTGGGTGGCCTTTGCTGGGGTAAAGTAATGACAATGAGGTGGTTAGTTGGGAAATGAAGAAAGAAGAGAAAAATCATGTGTCGGGTGAGAGAAAAAGAAAAAAAAGTGCCTTGGATTGAAAAAAATAGCAAAATGAGTTCAAAAATAAGGCACAGCTAAAAAAGGAAAAGAAAGCACTTGGAAAAGCTTAAAAAGCAAGAATAAGGGAGAATATAATGAGAATGGATGAGTAAAGGAGGTAATAATGTTGAAAAACGTGTTTCAAGGATAGCTTTTAGTCGCTACTTGCCTAAAATGTCATACCAAAGAACCATAAGCCTACGTTACAAGCCAAACATGTTTCAAGGACAGCTTTTAGTCACTACTTAAGTTCTAAAGTGATCCGGATCCAACAAGTCAACAGTTTGGAGTTTGAGTATAGTGGCAAGCCGATGGTGTTAGTTATCATAGATGAATTTCATTTGTGAGATGAGAGTGTTTGCATAGTCCCTGAACCTTGATTGCTTTTTGAGTGAAATAGAGGGACGTCTTTTCTGTAAACACATTTGCATTGCATGATTGACATATGACTCGTTCAGTGATTGTGAATTGTTGATACTCCTTTACTTGTCATAGTTGAATTACCATTGCTAGATGCATCATTGTGTTTTGGTTTTCTTGGTAGCTTTGTAGTCAGCCTTTGAAAATGAGAGTTGGGTACCTAAACTGGAGTTAAGTGATGTATATGCCATTGAAGTAGTTGCTATGTGTTTCTCGTTGTCTACTTAGATCAAGTCGGCACTTGAGGGCAAGCAACAGTTCTAAGTTAAGGGTGTTGATGTTTTGTCAAAATGCAGAACATTTGATGCCTAAAATAAGGGATTTTGCAAGTTCTTAATACGACTTTTTATAGTTTTTATGTGTTTTTGTGTTGTTATTGCAGAAAATACAGGTTGGCATGAATTTGGGAGAAAATTATAGATTTTGCTGAAGCACAGGACATATGAGCTACCCTATGAGTCGTAGCTCCTGTTAAAAGTCATAGGATGCTCTCGTAGCAAGAAATAGTGAGCAAAATTAAAAAATTACAAAGTGAAGGTCAGCCATACGAGGCTAACCTATGAGTCATAAGCCTCACTATGACTCATAAGATATGCTCTCGTAACAAAAATCAAAGTGTCAAAAGTTTGGACCAATAACTACAGGCCTACACTGCAACAAGAGCATACGAGTCATACCCAAAGCAGTGACTCATAATAGCGGGTCATAGTAGTCAAGTCGAAAATGACTAGTGTTAACTATAAAACCCTGAATATGACTCATAGGTCACCCTAGGAGGCGTCTCTGCAAGACGTAATTGCTGCCAGTTGTATTTTCAGTTTAACTTTTAGGATGTTTTTATAAATAGTGTTAATAGTTAATGTTAGAGTTTTAATAGTAGACTTTTGAACATTTTCAGATTTACACCACTTTGAATATTATCTCTTGAATATTCTAAGAAGATTTCTAGTGTTTAGTGTAGATTTTCAGTTTTGTATTTGAAGACCCACTTTGGCGGATTGAAAAATCACATTGTACTCATTTTTCATTAATCCAAGCTTGTGGTTTTCAACTTGAAGTTGTATTTGTTCTTCATTGTTTTGGGTAATCTCTCAACTATGTCTCTCATATTCATTATTGTTTATTTTTCCTTAGCCATGAGTAGGTAAGCACCCACAACTTGAGGTTATCGGAACCATGAGTAGTTGACTTGAAATAACCTAGACTTTGTGTATTTCTTGGGTGGGTTTTTTGCATGTATTGTTTATCTCCCTTTGCTTTGATTGTTGTTTGGTCATGGCCAACACCAATCCCCGCCTACTATCATGATCCCGACCAAGGTAGTGACGAATAGGAAAAGGAAAGTAGATGATAGGATTCAATTGATGTGTTCTCATCTAATCAACCAAACCTGACCAAGGGGAGATTGACTGGGACAATGGGTAACAATTAGTTGGCACACCATGGTTACCGACCAAACGCCATGGTAAAATTTGACCTTCACCTTCACAAGAGGTATGGAAAAACCTAAGTTACCATCCTGCATGCAAATTCCTCATTAAAGTCATGTTTGTCTAGGGAAATTGAGTCAATCAATGATGGGGAACACAATTCCCAGGTTGTCCCTCAATTTGATTGTCTTCTTGCATAGTGTTTATTTTTGTTCTTTATTTTGAATCAGAAAACCTCCCATTTTAGAGAATATAGTAATTGATGCTTGAAATGATTATTAGTGGATCAACATAGTCAAGCCTCGTATTCCCTGCTGATTTGACCCTAACCTCTGGTTAGGTTTATACTTTACAATTGGAGCGTGAACAACTGCCTTCGTATTATTTGATCCAGGATCCCCTTTTTTATATGTATCTTCTGCTTTTACAGATGGAATTAATTTGCATTATGACCTACTTGATATGCCTATTCGTATTTCCACTCTTGTTGGTGAGTTTGTGTTACTTGAGAGAGTGTATAGGTCTTAGCTTATGGCTTTTGCAGGAAGCAAAACTTATGTAGATTTTATTATTCTAGAGATGGTTGACTTTAATGTTATCTTTGATATGACTTGGCTCTCCCCAAATTTTGCTATCTTGGATTGCAATGCTAAGACTGTGACATTAGCCAAGCCTGGGATAGATCAGCTGGTGAGGGACAGTGATTATTTTCCTTCTACAGTTCAAATCATCTCTTTTTTGCATGTTAAGAAGTTAGTGAGTAAGGGTTGTCTAGCCTTTCTAGCACATCTCAGGGATGATAGTTCTGAAGTGCCCTCAATAAAATCTGCCGCAATAGTGTACGAATTTCTGGATATCTTTCTTGCAGACCTACTTGGCATGCCACCAGATAGGGATATTGATTTTTGTATTGATCTGGAGTGAGGTACGTCCTGTTTCTATTATACTTTACAAAATGGCCCCAACTGAATTGAGAGAGTTGAAACCCCAACTTCAAGATTTGTTGGCTAAAGGTTTTATTAAACCAAATGGCTCTCCTTGGGGTGCTCCAGTTCTTTTTGTGAAGAACAAGATGGTAGCCTTTATTTGTATATAGACTATAGAAAACTGAACAAGGTAATTATTAAGAACAAGTACCCCCTTCCTCGTATTGATGACTTATTTAATCAGTTGCATGGTACTTGCTCCATCTCAAAGAATGATTTGAGGTCTGGTTATCAATAGTTAAAAATACGAGCGGTCGACTTGCCAAAGACTACTTTTCAAACAAGGGATGGGCACTATGAGATTTTGGTAATGTCTTTTGGACTTACAAATGCTCCTGCTAATTTCATGAGTTTGATGAATGGAATCTTAAAGCCATACCTGGATCTCTTTGTTATAGTCTTTATTGATGATATATTGATTTACTCAAAGAGTAAAAAGGAGCATGAAGAGTATTTGAGAATTGTTCTAGGGCTTCTAAGGGAGAAGAAATTATATGCCAAATTCTTTATGTATGAGTTCTGGCTTGATTCAGTTTCCTTCTTAGGGCATGTGATTTCTAAAGATAGAGTTATGGTGGATCTTCGGAAGGTTGAAGTAGTGAAAAATTGGGCAAGGCCCACTAATGTCTCAGAGGTGACGAGTTTTGATAGCTTGGCTAGCTACTACTTCTGATTCGTCAAGGGATTTGCTTCTATTGCTTCCAAAATGACTAATTTGACCAAGCAGAATGTTCCATTTATATGGCTAGATTAGTTTGAAGAGAGGTTTTTGAAACTCAAGACCCTATTGGCTATCGTACCGATTCTTGCCTTGCAGGTAGAAGGTAAAGATTTCATTATTCATTGCAATGCATCTTATTCTGGTTTAGGTGCAGTGTTAATGCTGGAGAGGAATGTAATTGCCTATGCTTCAAGGCAATTGAAGGTGCATGAACATCATTATCCCACTCATGATTTAGAGTTGGCTACAATTGTGTTTGCATTGAAGCAGTGGAGGCATTATCTATATGGGATCAAATGTGAAGTATATATTGATCATCGTAGTTTACAACATATATTCATGCAAAAAGACTTGAATTTGAGGTAGAGAAGATGGATGGGATTATTAAAAGACTATTATATCACTATTCTCTATCACCCTAGAAAAGCTAATGTGGTGGATGATGCATTGAGTAGAAAAGCCAAAAGCATGGGAAGTTTAGTCCATTTGAAGGTTTCTAGGCGTCTATTGGCTAAAGAGTTCCAAATACTAGCTAACGACCTTATGAGGCTGGAAGTAACTGAGAAGGGAGGACTCTTGGGTTGTATAGAGGCAAAATCATCATTTCTTGAATAGATTAAAGAAAAAAAGTTTAATGATGAGAAGCTGAGACAAATTTGTGATATAGTCTTGCGAGGAGAGGCTAAGGAAGTTGTGATTGATGAGAAAGGCATTCTAAGGACTAAGGGGCGGGTATGTGTGCCTTGTGTTGATGATTTGATTCAGAATATATTCTTGCAGAAGCTTATAATTCAAGGGTACTCTATATATCCTAGTGCAACCAAGATGTATTGTGATTTGAGGCAACATTATTGGTGGAGTAGAACGAAGCGTGACATTGCTGATTTTGTCGCTCAGTGTCCCAATTGTCAACAATTAAAGTATGAGCACTAGAGGCCTGGGGGGAACTCTCCAAAGAATGCCTATTCTTGAATAGAAGTGGGAAAGAATTGCCATGGACTTTGTGGTTGGTCTTCCAAAGACACTGGGTAAGTTTGATTCACTGTGGGTGATCATTGATAGGTTGACCAAGACTGCACACTTTGTTCCGATAAAGAAGACTTATAATGTAGAGAAGATAGCCAAAATCTATATCAGCGAGATTGTTCGTCTAGATAGATTTCTGATTTCTATCATATCAGATAGAGATACACAGTTTACTTCTAACTTTTGGAGAACCTTACAGGCTGAACTAGGTACTATGGTGGATCTTAATATTGCATTTCACCCTAAGACCGATGGGCAGTCCGAGAGGACAACTCAAGTGTTGAAGAATACGCTTAGCGCATGTATGATAGATTTTGGTGGTCACTGGGATCAGTTCTTACTTTTGGAAAAGTTTTCTTATAATAATAACTACCACTTGAGCGTTGACATGGCTCTATTTGAAGCATTATATGGGAGGAGATGTAGGTCTCTCTTTGGTTGGTTTGATGCTTCGAGGTAAGGCTTTGCGGTACTGATCTTCTAAGGGAGTCATTAGAGAAGGTGAAGTTGATTTAGGAGAAGCTTCTAGTAGCACAGAGCAGGCAAAAAGAGTATGCGGACCAAAAGGTTAGGGACATGTAGTTCATGGATGGAGAGCAGGTACTGTTGAAGGTTTCACCCATAAAGGGTGTGGTGAGGTTTGGTAAGTGAGGTAAGCTCAGTCCGAGATATATTTGACCATTTGAAGTTCTTAAGAGCGTGGGAGAGATAGCCTATGAGTTATCTTTGCCTCCAGTTTCATTCAAAATACACCCAGCATTTCATATATCTATGCTGAAGATATATCATGGTGATGGGAACTACATTATTCGCTGAGATTCAGTGCTACTTGACAAGAACCTGTCTTATGACAAAGAGCCTGTAGCTATCCTAGACATGGAGGCCCATAAGTTGAGACAAAAGCATATTGCATCAGTGAAGGTACAGTGGAAGCATCGTCCAGTTGAGGAGTCTACTTGGGAGAATGAGGCAGATATGCGTGGACGATATCCACATCTCTTCGTTGAATCAGGTACTCATTCTTACCCTTACTTTTATTTTGACCGTTTAGGACAAACGGTGGGTAAATTGGTATTTATTTGTAATGACCCTCTAGTCGTTTTGAGAAATAGAGCTTTAAATGATTTACTTTATAATTTTCTTAAAAGGTATTTTGGACTATTCAATAATTTTTGTTATCTAAACTTAGGGGTAATTTTAGATTATTGAGTTACTTCATGGGTTAAAGTGATAACTCAGTTAAATTCTATACTGTTTGTCCTATATCTATTAAGATAATTTGGTATAATTTAGTGTTGGTAGTACATAATTAGGTTAAAAGAAAAAAATAAGAGAAAGAAGAGAACGAGGCAGTGAATCGTGCAACAAGTGCAGCGGCAACATCAGGTAAGTTTCCATTGTAGAACTAGAAGCTGCGTACCTTGCATACATCTAAGTGTGTAGCTAAGGATATTAATATATGTATGCATATTTTAATCATAAAAATGGAATGGGGAAAGGAAGCTACAGGATTGTGTTGGTTATTAGTGATGTTTGAGGTTCTGACGTGTTGGAGAAACAATTTGTCTTCATCCGATGTGAATTGTTGCTGCTGTCCAGAGAACATATGATTATTAAAATATAAGTTTGGGTTGTTTGTTAGCTACACAAGAATATAGGATCATATATGTATAGAGAGTTTACTAAGAGGAAAAGTTGTTTAACAACACTTCTAAAAATAAAATCAATCAGTAGAAGAACTTTCCTTCCTTAATTTCATATTGATATACAACTGCATTACACTGCACCTGTAATAGTGCAGTCAAAGTTGTTTTAGTAGAAAGAAACTATTATGATTACATTATTGTAATTGGAGGGATAATTGGTTGACTAATGGACAAGTATGTATATGAGAATCACCAGCTAATGAACGATGGCAAGTATTGAATATAAAGTTGATCTTGACTGGTGATTAGAGCCATTAGAATTATAATAAGCTTGGTCTGGTATACGAAATGTTGCAGCAATCATTCTTTTATCATGGTCGAAGTTTGAGTTAGTCTTATGGTTGAGATGATTGAGATATTTTGGATAGGATGAATCACGTAGTTTAGCTTTCATAGTTGTGGTCACTGGTTCCTTAACAAGTTGGTTGAGTCTCAATTGTAAGGTTGTAGTCTCCTACAAGTTCCTCTTCAATCAACACTCTAGTGAATGAATGAGTTAGTTTCATGGGTAACATTTATCATGTCAGTTGTTTCTTCCACCTTAGCGTACATAAATAAATTATATAATAGTTTCTAGAATGGCCTCATCCATAAGAACAAGCTGGAGACTAAATGGGTGATATGACAACCACATAATAAAACTGTTAGGATAAGAGTATGAATATAAATGAGCACTAGTAATTGGTGGAATATCACCAACCATACAATTTTACTCATTTCAGTTCCTAATAAACAACTTTTACAAATTGGTTGGCAGTTTACTATGTACTTGGTATAAGTTTGGATGAATTTTTGAGTTTAGGCTAGATATATAGTAATATGGGTGTTTATGGACTCGTTTCCTTATGAAATTATATATTTGATAGATTCTAAATGTAGGGAGATATTGAAGAAACGAAATGCGGTGGTGAGCTAGCTTGCTTCACTTTGGTTCTTCGGTTGAGGTAGATTATGGTTTGTTCTATCTAATAGCAAGACTCTTAATAGTGATTGATAGTCATTGAGTAAAGCTGTGATATTTTTTAAGCACTTAATTATTGTGGTTTGGTTTACTGATCTAAATTGTTGTAATTGGTCTGCAATCCCAAGACCATGAAACCCATAATCTTGAACTTGATCGCTTAAAGTGATGTGTTGATTAACGAAGGCTTGATGAATCATTGTTAATGAAGTGACAAGTAATGATAACGAATAATGAATTATATATATTGGATCAGGTATCATGTTCTGACACATATTGGATCAGGTGTCACGTTCTGACACACACACACACACACACACACACATATATATATATATATATATATATTATACAATTGGGTGTCATATTTTGACACATATATATTATAGGATTGGATGTCACATTCTGACACACATATTTTATAGGATCGGGTGTCACGGTCCGTCACACACACACATATATAGGATCGGGTGCCATGTTCTGACACGCTAATAATTAAGGAAACATATTAAAAAATTTAATATACTCAATTTCAAAGAACCTATCTCCCAAATGAAACACGATGTGGAGGCTTGAGTCCTCAGGGGTACTATTTATATCATTGATTTGTTGTGTACATGTCCCTATTGTTGCTACCTATTAAGTGTTATGGTTGATTCCTGCTATTATTTTATCCATATTGATTTCTATTTTGAGTTGGCCAATGATATGTACTCAGTAGATGTTGCCCGTACTGACCTCTATTTGTATTTTTCTTGTTTTTGTTTTGTGGAGTGCAACGAGTGTTCCATCGACTTCGACTCGACCTCAGCTCTAGCCAATAGTCATCATATTAGGTTCTAGGTGAGTTATTTCTCTAGATCGTGTTGGATCCTGTCGGTCCTGGAATAATGTCCTTAGAATTTGGATATAAACTATTTTACTCATTTATTTGGGTGTTGATATTCTTAGACTTGGTGTTTTGAGATTAGTGTCCTTAATGTGATGACTTTCAAATTTTGGAGAACATTAAGTAACAAACTTAGCGTTTTTGAGTTATTTCTGCTTTATGAGTTTAACCTTTTAATTATTATTATATTTTATAAGTGAACTATTAGTATAGATTGGGATTTATATGTTGGTTCGCCCACCTAGGAGGGTAAGTATAGATGTCACTCATGGTCCGTTTTGGGTCGTGGCATATATATAAATTATATTGTTATAGCTAATAAATTTTTTTAAATATAAATATATTTAAATAAGTTCCCACTTATGCTGACAGCTAGCAGATCTCTCCAAGTAGTCCTAAATTGATTTAGTTAGTAGCGAAAAAGAGATGGGCTCTTGAGTTGACAGTGATCAATATCATAATAAAGTCATTTGACACTTCTTCAGTTATTACTTTTAAGTCAATTAATTTTTTTCACAGGATGTAAATTTAAATCATATTTCACACTCTTAAATATTATAATCCTCAAAAGATTTAAATTTGATTTTCGAAAGTAAAAATCAAAAGATCGACTTAGTTGAAGGGTACACTTAAAAATGACTCGTGTTAATAATAATAACAAAGAGGAATGAAGT
This sequence comes from Solanum sejunctum, assembly GCA_025642045.1. Lineage (NCBI taxonomy): Eukaryota > Viridiplantae > Streptophyta > Magnoliopsida > Solanales > Solanaceae > Solanum > Solanum sejunctum. Next base: position 9,660,544 of record JAOTQJ010000099.1, on the reverse strand, counting down.
TTCTTAATTTCATATACATAATTAGCAAAGAAAAAGTTGAAATTAAAGGTACAACTTAATATTACAATGTCCCAAATCTTTAAGATATAAAGCTAATCTATAGATTTGCCACAAATTTTGGTGTTGCATAGCATCAATTGCATCTCCATCGTCTATCTTGCGCTGTCAAAAAAAATATATGTAAAGAGAAGTAATGAGATACCATATTACTGATAGTATGAAGTCTAGAAAAATGTTGACAAATACATATGCCCGATCCAACAAACAGGAAGAGGAGTATTGGTTGGCAAAAAAAAAAGGAACAGAGAGAAACCTCATTAGCAATTTTCTTAGGCCCAATATGACGACCATCAAACAAGAAGACCATACCATTGACATCCAGAGATTGTCTATCACAGTAAGCATTCATGAGCACATTCATACTTGTGCTTCTCTTGATCTGGAAATATATCTCACCACCATCTTACAAAAATTGATCAACTTCAGAGATTCCGCATACTAAAATATAGATTATTACCTTTGGATAAACTAAAATATACATTGACCTTTACCATTAATTGTGGAAAAGGAAAGTAAACTCAATCATCAATAATTGCAACCAAAAAAAATTAAAAAAAAAACTTACCTGCACCTGCACTTTCAGGAGAACGTCGACTTTTTTCATGATGGACCAGGCATTGCTAACAACGAAATTTGTATCTTCTTCCATTCTTCTCTTATCTATTTTCTTTCACTATATCATTTTTTCCCACTCAAACCCCACTCTTATAAGTCCTTAATTGATAGATTTGATTAGGTGAAAGGCCTGATTTGATCTGATGAAGGGTCTGATTTGATTGATTGGAATAGTGAAGTCAGTCCTTGAAAGTTGTTTTCTATCCTTTGCAGCTTTTCATTACTTACACTACTTTGTGATGTGAATCTAAGATTTACTGAGTTAAAATCTAGTAGTGACATTTTCAATACTTGTTTCAGAATATCAAATTGGGGTACTTTAGTCTAGATTTTAAAACGTGAAAAGCATTTTATTTTTTAAACAAATTAAAGTGTCTAGTCAAGATTAAGTACTTTTTAAGAGTAACTAGATTTTTTTTTTAGAAACTAAAAAAATAGCATTTTTTTATCAAAAAATATATATTAAAGAACTTTTGTAGAGAAGCATGGATGAAAATTAAGTAGGAAAAGTAAACTGAGTACATACTTAAAATGAAGTTTAAACTAATTCCTAATCTTAGCATGGTGTAAACATTATAAAATCACAATATTTATATTAGAATACATAGACTTAAACATTATAAAATCATAAAATTTATATTAGATCACATGGGCGAATTAAGCATGAATCTAACAAATAAAGCAAGGCAAAAAAATTTAAATTAGGAATGAACCTGAACGAATCCCCATACTAGCTGTCAGATCTATCCACAACGATGGTTGTTGTCACTACTTCTTTTGGCTGGTGTTGCTGGTAATAGGTGTTTTCTGACATGGAGAATGTTGAGTGAGAAGGGTTAGGGGGTTCGTCCTTAAAATATGCCAAACTACCCATGCTAGAAGTCTTCGGACTTAAAGCATCAGCCACTACATTAGCCTTGCTAGGGTGATAAAGAATAGAGATATCATAGTATTTTAATAACTCAACAACCTACGCTATCTCACGTTCAGATTAGGCTGAGAGAAAATAGACTTAAGGCTACGATGATCGGTGTAGATCTCACAATGTACCACATAAAGATAGTGCCGCCACAACTTCAACACGAATACTACTGCAGCCAACTTAAGATCATAGGTAGAGTAGTTTCTCTTATGAACCTTCAGTTGTCGTGAATCATAGGCTATAATCCTCCCCTTCTGCATCAACACTCTGCCCAAGCCTACACTAGAAGCGTCACAATAGATCACGAAGGGCACACCCTCTTCAGGCAAGGCTAATATAGAAGTCGGCGTCCATATTTTCTTAAGCTTTTGGAAGCTTGACTCACACTTACTAGTCCATGAAAATGTTACTTCCTTCTGAGTAAGCTTGGTCATAGGGGTTGTGATAGAGGAGAGCCCTTGAATAAATTGATGGTAATAGCCTACTAGTCCAAGAGAACTATGAATTTCAATTACTGAAGTGGGTCTCGCCCAATCACAAACCACTGCAACCTTGACAGGGTCAACTATAATGCCATCTTTGGCCACCACATGACCTAAGAAAGTTATTGACTCTAACCAAATTTCGCACTTAGAGAACTTAGAACAAGGCTTCTCTTCACACAACCCTTAGAACATGGTCCACAGGAGACGTTCGTTGTATGCCTCACTCTTAGAGTACACTAGGATGTCATTGATCAACACAATCACAAATGAGTCCAAATAGGGTATAAAAACATGGTTCATCAATTCCATAAAATCAGCGGGGACATTACTCAATACAAATGACATAACTACAAACTCATAGTGCCAATACCGAGTCCTAAAAGGTGTCCTTGGGATATCTGACTCCCGAACCATTAATTGATGATACCTTGACCTTAAATCGATCTTAGAGAATACTAAAGCACCCTATAACTGCTCATATAGGTCATCAATACGTGGCAAGGGGTACTTATTCTTGATGGTAACCTTGTTCAATTGACGCTAGTCAATACACATTCTCATAGTACCATCCTTATTTTTCATGAACAACACTGGTGCACCCCAAGGTGACACTCTAGGTCAAATGAACCCTTTCTTTAATAGGTCTTCTAATTGCTCCTTCAATTCCTTTAACTCTGCCGGAGCCATCCGATAAGGGAAAATGGAAATAGGCTTAGTGCCTGGTTCCACATCAATAGAGAAGTCGATATCACGTTCCGAGGGAACACCAAGAAAATCAATAGGAAACACATCGATAAATTTTATTACTACACTTGTGGTTTCTAAAGAAGGTAACTCCTTAGAAATATCTGGTATGTGAGACCAACAAGACAAGCACCCATGTTTCATCATGCGTCGATCATGAAAATAAGAAATCAACCACTTAGGATAAGGACTAGGAGGGCCTGTCCAAACTAAGTTAGGTAAACATGAACATGCTAAGGTCACAGTTTTAGGATAACAATCAAGGATTTCATGATAAAGAGACAACCAATCCACTCACAAAATAACATCAAAGTCTATCATGTCTAGGAGAATCAGATTAGCCTAGGTCTCCTTACTTGAGATTACCACTATACAATCCCGATATACTTATTCCACCACTAAGGATTCACTTACCAGAGTCAAAAAACAAATAGGAACATCAAGAGGCTCACACAGACCATCATTATTAATAGCAAAGTAAGTTGATATATATCAATAGGTAGATCCAGGGTCAAATAATGTTGAAGCTGAACGATGACAAACTGGAACAATACCTATGATCACAACATCAAATGTTGGTGCCTCAGTTCAACCTAGAAAGGCATAACCTACTTGACGCTCACCGTTGGCTTGTGTTCTATCATGGGTACCACCTCGAGCTCTACTCTTGGAACCTTTTACCACCCTTCACACTCTGTGAAGCACCTCTAGTTGCTGGAGTTGATGTGAGGCGAGTTATCTGTGCCCTCGATGGAAAAAAAGCAGGAGCACGCTTAGGGCAATCCTGGGCCTTATGACCAAAGTTATCATATACGTAACAACCTCTAGGTCTATTAGTATTATTTGCACTAGAAATGGCTGCATAAATTGGTCTTCCTTGGTAACCCTGAGGGCCCTATCTTTGAAGATTCCTATCTTTGGGTGTATGACCTCCAAATTGACCCTGATGACAGAACCTCTTACTATTAGCCTGTTATGCGTGCCTGATGCCTTCTATCATCCTGGCATGATCGACAATACTTTGAAAGGAACTACCAAATAACAGAAGAGATGTGGTAGCTTCCTGGAGATGGCTTGCTAACCCCTTTATGAATCGATGAATTTGCTCAAACTCTGTGGGAATACTAGACATAGCATAGAGGGACAGTTCATGGAATCATGCTTCATATTGAGACACAATCATATAACCCTGCTCACTTCTGTCGAACTCATCCTGATGCCTATCACAAAGACTATAGGGTACAAATCTCTTAAGAAAGATTTCTGTAAACTACTCCCAACTCATTGCTAGAGCATCGATAGTCCTTCAGGCCATGACTAATCTTCACCACTCTTTGGTCATGCTCGTGAACTGATAAGATGTATAAGCTACCTCATGGGCCTCTAGAACACCCAAATTGAACAGTTTATCCTGATACTCTATCAAAGAACCATATGCCCCATCTCCAGCTATACCATTAAATTTGGGAGGAGCCAAACCATTAAATTTGGGAGGATCTCACAAATAATTCAAATTGTTTCTAGTTAGACAAAGACATAGCAGCACTGACATAAATTTGCAAAGCTGAAAACCTTAGAGGTGCAACAGAAGGCATGTAAAATGGACTCGGGGTCTAGAATCCCATACTAGGTCCCCGAACTAGCTGTGAAAGGCTAACAGGTATAGCAGGGGTTGCAGTACCTGTAAGATTACTAGTAGTAGGCGTACCTTCCAACCTTGCCAATAATCGTGTTAATAGCTCCTATAATACTGGTGTACCCTCAGAGGTTGCAGGAGGCATAACTAGATCCTCATCCTGCTGCTCATGAATTGGATCAATGATTAGTTTAGGTGAGGTATCTCTGGTCTAACCTTGTACTAGTGCTGCTCCCTTAGCCCGGCCTCAACCTCTAGCTCTGGCATATCCTCTGCCTTGGCCCCTACCTCGCCCTCTGGTTGGGGCTTGATTAGATAATGACTCATCCTCGGTATTGCTAACTCTAGTCCTCAGTATCTACACAGAAGGAATATATTAGAGGCATGCAAAACTTGAATATGAAAAAATAACACAAAAGGAATCAATAATAGTAGATTTTTTCCTAATAAGCATCCTATAGCCTCTCGAAAAAGATATGGACGTCTACGTACCAATCAGCGAACTCTACTAGACACCTTGCTCTTTAACTCGTGAGACTGATGAATTTAGAGCTCTAATACCAAACTTGTCACGACCCAAAATAGATTCATGACTATGGAACCAAATAAATTTCCAAACCCAAAGATAAATAAAAACCATATCCTAAAACCTGGTGTCACGAGTGTAGAGAGAATCTAGTACATACACAAATGAATAAGTATATTTTAGTCTTTTAACATAAATAAAGACCAGATAACTAGAATAGAATCTAATGGAGCTCAAAGCCACTAAGTCTCACCATTTGATCTAGCATGACATGATTACGCAAGCAAATTAGCTAATGAGCGGGTAATCCTGACGAGAATCTGTGAGGAGGAAAAAAGTAGGGGTGAGTACATATAATATGTACCTAGTAGGTTTAACCGACTAGGAATCAGAAATTGAATAAACTATGAAATAATTTAGGAATGCTTTCACCTACAACAGAGAAACCAATCCGGCATCGGTGCCACCAATTTGTATAAAATGACATGAGCACATAATATTAATTAAGTCAATCAAAAATAATCATAAGTAATGTAATGGTATGATATGTGATGCAGTGCAAGGTGGAATCAAGACTGTCGCACAGACTGTCGTATACAATCTCAATATATCAACTACCTTGCCACCTAACTCATGGTCAAGGATTCATGATAATAATCCCCATGTATCAACAACCTTGCCACCTATGTTAGCGTAGTCAAGGACTCATGACACGAATCACAGTGTATCAACTACTTTGGCATCTATGTTAGTGTGGTAAAGAACTCATAATACGATTCACAATGTATCAACTACCTTGCCACCTTAGTGAGCATGGTCAAGGACTCATGATACGAGTCACAATTCACAGCTTTCCAAAATATCATGACATATAGTATGGAGATGTATTCAATCAAGACAATAATAGAAGAAACATTTCTCTTTATAAGTACAATAATTATCAAATTTATATATTCCTCTTTTATTATCATTATTTTTTTTATAATTATATATTTGGGTAGTGCGATAAGTATAGAAATAAATTTGATACCCAATCAGAACTTGTGGCACGAACATAGTTTATGTTTTCGTTCAGGAATTTGTCCCTATGTTAAATGAGATATGTACATTAATTTTCTAATAAAATAATACCAGCACTTTATAGAAATAAGATTATTATTATGACCATACTTCCATGCCAACTATTTGATTCTTGCCATCAATTTTAACCAATGAGAAGATAAAGTCTTCCCCACTAATTTGTAAATAAATATTCCTTAGATATTGAAACTACTCTAATATATAAAAATAATGTTCATCTTGAGACTATACTAGTATATAAAAATAATGTTCACTTACACACCACTGGACGCTCATGTTTTCCATCATTTTATATTATTTACACTATGTTTTCTTGAGAAGCAAAAGACATAAATTTACTAAAAATTTGATCCATTTAATTTTATTATTTTAAAGCCTACCCACGTATAAATATTAATTTTACTATCCCTTTTAAACACATTTCATGCCTCCACTTGTTTAAATTTTTTTTATCATATGTCTATATATTTCTTATATATCTTTTTGTAGAGACAATTTATCAACTTTCTTTCTTAAGACTTCTGTTCCTCTTACTTTTTTCTTTCCTACTCTCAACATGTGTGAATGTCACTATCATTGTTTTGTAAACAAAATTGATACTTTCCTTCCCATTACAATGTTCACACTTGAAATTATGCACAAGAGTAGGAGCAGGCATCACCAGAATTATCAGAGAAATATAATTACAATCGGTATTTAAAGAATCATCATGACAAATTTTATACCCTAAAGGTAACGTATTGAAAGTTCTGTAACTTATTTTATATTGTTATATTGGTTTAAAAGTACTTTTTTTATTGATTTATGACTAATGTTCGTGATAATAAAAAAATAATCGCATATATATAGTAAAAACATTTCACACAACTATTATAAGGAAAATATTTTCAAAGCATGACACGATCTCATTCATAAATTATAACATACAAATATTCAATAACTCAAGCCCAATTTTAAAGAAGGATAGACAAACTTACCTCAATATCGGAACCACACAAATGGTATTTATATAGTTGTTGATCACGAATTCTCCTCTTTTTATATATGTTCAACCCACACTTTCTTTTTCTTCCTCTCCGTACGAAAAACCCAGGTATTTAAAGGGAAGAGAGCAAAGACAAAACGTAATGTATCTTGAATAATTGGCTGATAAAATAGAGTGCTTATTTTAAATAATTAGAAGATGAAATATGGTGCTTATCTTTAGTATTGTTGTTATCTTATCAAATGGACGTGACCACTAGAATTATTGTGAACAAGATGTTGTGCGTGTAATAATTTTATTTGCCACCCCCATTGGATTATTGCATTTAGTTAGAGTTATGTACGTATTAGACAAGTAATGACACGATGAGCTGATTGCCATAAGATTGATGAAAAAGTGATGAGTACCCTATGATTGTTATAATGAGGTATATATAAAGAGAGAATTAGTGTCAGGATGTGATAGAAAATGCTCAAACTAGAAAAAAGTTTATGTTGATGTGTTGTGGTATTCATAGTATGGAGGGTGAAACATAGATGTTGAATAGGGGGAAACAGAGCACCTTTGAAGTGGTAGATAAAAACTAGACTTATGAGTCTTAAGTGAGAGTTTATGAGATACATTGAGTTGTGAGCCTTAGTCAGATAAGGAGATATGACTAAATAGGTGAGTGGTACTGAGTTATAAGGAAAGTGATGCTATGAGCAGAGTATAAGTGCCCCTTAGGTAAGACAAGTGAAATGAGGATAGCTTAATAGATAAGAAGAGACTTGAGATGTATACCCATGATTATGTAAAGATGTGTCAAGTTCTAAGCCATGATTGCTATAAGATTCTAGATAGTACATTTAAGTTGTCAATGTGGAGTAGGCTAATGTAAGCATTCCTTATCATCCCGAGCAACTAAGTACATTTGAGCATATGGATAGATGATGATGAGTCTTTCCATTATAGTCTATGTCTTATGAAAATGAGCTTATGAGAGCACAAAAATTGAGTGTTAGCATGACAAAGAAGAGGTTAGATTGTAAGAGATGTGAAAAGTGGTTTTGTGCGCCAATAAGGGTAGCAAGAATAGAGAGAGATTTTCATAGAGACAAGACGAAGCTAAGAGTGGTATCTTTAAAGAGAGTCTTAGTAGCTAATTTATTTATGTGACTATAGTCTGATAGAAGAGTTTAAGACACCTATTCTTGCGAATAGTGATTCCTCGATCATTTTTGTGGAGGTATATGCTTACAGCCTAGCAGAGGGAATTGATTTTCAAATTAGAGAGAGGACCTTGAGAGCTAAGGGGAAGATGACGAAGTGGTAAACCAAAGTAGATCCTAAGTCTTCGATAGTGATGTGATGATCGTGATGAGATATCAAGTCTTTTCCATCTCATACGATCTTTACCCTTCAATTGAGTTGATACGATCTATTATTATTATTATTACTATTCTTGTTATTACTATTGTTGTTACTATTATTATTACTACTACTATTATTACAACTATTATTATTACTATTATTATTAGTATAACATTACTACTAGTACTATTATTGTTATTGTTGTTGTTGTTATTGTTGTTACTATTATTATTATTGTTATTACTATTATTATTATTATTATTATTATTATTATTATTATTATTATTATTATTATTATTATTATTATTTGTAACGACCCTCAAATTATTTTGAGAAATAGAGCTTCTTGCATCATAAAAGATTTATCTGATAAATTTTAAAAAGAGTTTTTTGGACTATTTGATAACTTTTGTTATCTAGTTAAAGAGTAATTTTAGCTAATTAAATTAATTGATGGATTAAAGTGATGGTTTAATTAAAATTTTATACAACTTGTGCTATATCTATTAGGTAAATTAGTAGAATAAACAAATTTAACACATAAATTAAAAAAAAAAAAGAGGGGTTACAAAGAATCGGCAGATACGAAAGAGAACACAGGTAAGATTTTTATAAAGAATTTCTGTGTCATATGTAAAGCTGATCCATATACGTATACAATATTATTGGAGGGATAATTTTGAATCCTATATAAAAAAGTTTCACTTGCTGTTGACGCCTTAGAGTTGAAAAGGAGCATAGTGCTACCATATTGAATTGTTGGAACCTGAGCCTCATAAATGAGGCATTAATGAGAAAATCATTACAAGAAAATACTAAGGTAGCATTAGATAATATTCAACTGCTATAGTTGGAAACTGCGAATTGTCCACTGCGAATTGTCCACTGCTTTTTGATTTTTTAATGATCACGTTAAAAATTAAATTTTGATATATTGAGACAGGTAATTTATTATTGAGTATATTATATTATACAAAAACATTTAGATTTATGATATATAGTGGAACTATAATATTATGTTCTACTTTTATTAGTTGAGCTTTCGATTATTTTCGTATTTTATAAGTTTAATTGTTAATATAGGTTGGAATTTGTATCAATGGTTCGCCCACACAATGGGAAAAGTGTGGGTACCACTCATGGCCCATTTTGGATCGTGACAAAACTTGGTATTAGAGCTTTAGGTTCATTGATCTGGTCACACAAGGACAAATCTAGTAGAGTCTTGCGGAACGGTATGAGGACGCTTTTACTTTTCTTCAAGAGGCTAAAAAACCTTAGGAAAACTCCCTTCTTTAATTGTTTCATGCTATTACTTGAATCCAATTGGTATCTAGGTGATACCAATTTGTATCTGATCTTCTTCACACTCTAAATCGTGTAATAGAGCAATTTTTTAAGAAATTTTTCCAGATTCATGTGTTTTCCCAAACTCGTTTGATTACTCCTCATACTTAGAGTGGTTGGAACAGAAAAACTAAAACCCAAATCCTTATTAATGAATTATCTTCACATAAAGTATTTAGAAAGTAATGAAACTGTATCAGGCCTGAGAGGAGCCAAATAGCGTTCTCAAATTTATTGATATAAAATAATATGCTCCTATTCATGTGAATCATGCTTTGAGCTAGAGTAAGATATGATGTACTCCCAGACTCTATTATGTAAATCATTCGTCATATGTTATCCTTAAAAGGATAGTTAAGTATGCTTATAATACTTAGTGGTATTTGATCCTGCCAAGAGAAAGTGATTGAAGGCTTTTGTAAATCAGTACTGATAGAATAATCCCTGAATTACAAAGAGAGAGAAATAATAAAGAGTGAGAATAGTAGATGATTGAAGTAGGTAATTAAGAGTCATGAGGTGATAAGCTAAAAAATGGGTGATAAGTCAAGTCCCTTCTGAGTTTTGGTTAAAAATTAATAAGCATCATCTAACTTTCAGGAAAGAAGGTAGAGGAAGAGTTGTTAGTTAGTGTGAGATGAAGTTCACTCAAATAAGAATGGAGTTGATGTTGATATACCATTGTGTTAGTAAAAAAATATAAATCAAGTATAGGTGTTAAATAAAAGAGCAAAGGGCATAGGGTGATAGATCTAAACTAGGCTTATGATTTTGAAAGAAGAGTCACATGAGATTTATAGGGTTATGAATTAGCTAGGCAGAGGAGGAGTTTGCTAAGAATGGGACTCTCCCAGATCCTAACTCTACTGATAATCCTAAATTTCATCTTGTGCTTATTCTTATCAAAGAGAGACTTGTTGGTGTTTCTGAGGAAACTACTACTGGTGTTATGTGGTTTTACCAAATGCAGGCTAATGAATCTTTGCTTATCCCCTGCTATCAATGTTAATGACTATATTTCCAAGAGCAAGGTATATTATGTGTGTTTGCATACTATTTGTTTCTGATCTATGTAGATTTGTTCTACGAATTGCTGCTCGATTTTGTTTTTACATGTTAATTGTGATATAGATCTAATATAAATAGTCGATAATTTCTTGAATTTAATACAAAGGAATTTTACTTGGGACTTAATGATGAACTGATCTGAATTATTAAGTATAGTATCAATGATTAGTCCAAATTACTTGAGTGAAATTCATTAATTTTTTTGGTAAGTGGAAAGGTGAATGTTTCTTATTTAGTAGGCAACTTTTATTTTTTGCCTCATTACTTGATGAAAGGGATGATCTGCCTTTAGTGCACTTTAGTAGCTTAAATTACAAATTTTTTTAGTTAGAGAAATCTGATTATGTTTTTCAAGTGATATTCACCAACTGGAAGATTGCCACTTGAATTAGTGAGGTTATGCACTATTAATAGATACATATTGGTCTTTCTTGTTAAGCTAGTATGATATGGTTTCTTAAATGCATGGTCCTGGTACATAAATGAAAATGATATTGTATTCACATTTGAGAAATCAACTAGCATGTTACTATGAATATTTTGAGTTACGCATTTATAAGAAAAACTTTAATAGTGAATCTTTGATATGAATAATACATAGATTGTGAAATATATCTCAAGAATTTTAAATGAGGATTAGTGATTTTATAATAAACTCTAAGGGAGTGGATTAATATTAGAATGATAATCTTAATCAATTAAGAATTTAGAATTAAAGTTTGAAACGAATAACATTCATGATACTATATGACCTAAAATAGACCCAAATTGTCTAATCTAGTCTATAACCAATTTTTCTTAAATTTCAAACCTAGGATTGAGTTTTAATTATTTCAAATGATATAATTGTAATGGTGTTCATAAAATACAAACCCCCAATATTAATACAAAAATATATAGAGATGTGAAGCGCAAAAAATAGTAATAGTTTGGACTAAACAATGAACCAAAAGCACTGGCAGAAGGGTTATGTATGAAGGAGACATACACATTAGCAACTTAAAGAGTTAATATTATAATATAAAATATTTAAGCAAATTGTAGAGTTACCTGTAGACCATATTTGACATAGTTGTACCAATTACCCACCAATCATGCTACTACATACTTACAGCTTGTTTGGAACTATTACAAAACTACCTTCCTAACTAATTCATCCACTCATTAATTTCCTATACCTTAAGCAATATAGAACCCTAATGTTTCACGTAAACAAATGACAATTTAGTGCTTAACTTCCTAAAATTTCTATTACATACATATGATTGATACTAATAATATACAACTCTCTAATGATTTCAACAATAACTTAAACCTCACCTGAAGCCAACATTTTTTTCTTTTCTCTAGAGTTCGTCACTTCTAAAGCAGCACAAATAGTTAATCTCATTCAAACCGTAATCTCCTTTTTTTTCTTTCCTTGTTTTCTAACTTAATTAATTAATTAAAAGATAACACATATTACACTAATGTATTCTCAAGTATATGTACAAATTGGTATAGGATGTTAACTAAATTAATATTTAGTCCACTAATTAAATCAATTATACAGATTTATCCATAAACTAAATTTTCCATCAATCTCGGATGGAGCCAAAGATTCACTATTTTTTGGCTTTGGAGTATGATGGAATAAAGCAAAAT
>JAOTQJ010000099.1:9634807-9647979 GCA_025642045.1 Solanum sejunctum | reverse complement strand
TCTTGATGTTGGTGACGGTGAATGCATGGTGAAATGAGGATTTGTTATCCGATATTTTTTGGAGGCTGAAATAAACAGAGGAAAGAATAGAGAAGAAAGAGAGGATGAGCGGTGGACAGAGAACTGTAGCGAAGGGCAAGCGGAAGCGAGAAGACAAACCCTAAGTAACTGATACCATGATAGAAGGAAAATCTTTTTCTTGACCATCAACAATATACAAAGTCCGAATATATATAAAGCTAATTCTAAATAACTAAATATAAACAAAATATCTACCTTTCAAATATACATTCCAAAAGTATAAACAAAATATTTACCTTCCAAATATATATTTAAAAAATACCTACCAAATATATTTAACAGTAACTACATCACAACTTACACTAGGCGATTTTATTTTTAAAGAAAAAAAAGGTATTGGTAGAATATTGAAAAAATTATTATTTTTTTTTACAAGTAAAGCAATTTTATTGATACTAAACTTCTCTACTAAAACATAAATTACAATATGAAATTTTGAAAAAAATATCCAAGCCAATTTCTACAATAATGCTCGGCGAATTAAAAGTTAAACTTTCCACTTCTACATTCTAATGATTTATGCTTGCATATTTTTTCAAAAAATGTTTTATATTTTATTATAGTTATTTTTAACCTTTCTCTTTGATAGTTTAGTAGTATAATTTTTACTTTTAAAAATTTTAAATTCAATAAATAGTGATCTTTGATTTTTTAGGAAGACTCAATTTATATTGTAACAATGAGAAATTGTAAAAGTTTAATAAATTAATATTGTGATCAATACAAAATATATTAACTAATTGTTATTTCAAGTGTACAAGCAACAGAGAGGGGCTAAGCATAAAAATTTAAATTATTTTATTTTTTAATAAATAATTATGCATATATTATTTTAACTTTATAGAAGCAATGATAATATATCAAACTGCACTATAATAGAAGATATTAAATTATTCAATATAATATTTAAATTTTTAATAAATTTTTTAATTTAAAAATATCTACACAATGCTATATTATACACTTAATAAGCGTGTGAAGTCAAATTTGAGAAAGAGGCAAGCCCTCGTTCCACTAATAAGCGTGTGAAGTCAAATATGAGAAATAGGCAAGCCTCGTTTTCATAAAAGTCTAGTCTTGCTTGGTTAACGGCTCGGATCCTTCCTTGAAACTACCCCTTAAATCTCTTCTTCCATCAAAATACCCTAATTTCCATCGATCCAACAAATTCGTCTCATTCACATAAAAGAAAAAACAATGAAGAAATCGAATTTCTTGAGAAGTTCTAAAGATATGCTTACGAAGAGCTTCAATTCCACCAAATGGTAATTTTTGCTACCTTTCTGGATTTCTTCATTTCTGTCGGTTGATTTCAATATAGGAGAATTAATATTGATTTGACCTTTTTTTTTTTTAAAAAAATTGAATTTGATGCAGTAAGATGTCCTTAAAGCTAGCGTCTTCAAGGTTGAAATTGTTGAAGAACAAGAAGGAAGTGCAAGTGAAGCAGATGAAAACAGAACTGGCCCAGTTGCTTGATTCTGGTCAGGAACGGACTGCAAGAATTCGCGTGAGTGTCATCTTCATATGATGTGTAATTCTTCTTCGCCAATACCGTTAAAAACAATACTTACATGTTTCCTATGATGTTCTGGTGTTTGACTTTGCTTTTTGGATAAGAAATTTCGTCACATGAAGCTCTTTGTAGATGATTCTTCCAATTTGTATTTGCAGACCCAAAGTATTAACATATCCACAAAATCAGAATCCCCAAGTTCAATAACTAGATCCCGTGCATTTTGTGATATCTGTCCTTAGGATTGGTAGGATTCTGCTTTATCTATCATTATGCGTGATAACTGACCTCATATCAGAAATGAGGTGCAGTCTCTTGACACTAGTATAGCAGCCAAATGAAGCATCTTTTGACTATCTGTCATATCATGGGATATGCATGCTCGTCTGAGAAATTCAAGCTATATCTTCGTATCATAAGGCCTTCACTTCTGCTTGCTTATGTTAGATCGTTGAACCTAACTGCATTCCTGTTAAATTTTACAGCTGCGGTTATTAAGTTAAATGTGTGTTTCTCAGAAAAATATTTCATCTATCTGATACTTAAATTTTTAGGTGGAGCATGTAGTTAGGGAGGAGAAGATGATGGCTGCATATGATCTTATCGAGATTTACTGTGAACTGATCGTGGCACGCTTGCCTATTATTGAGTCACAAAAGTAAGTTGGTTTTTGCTTGTGATGTTTCTTTAGCATTATGTTAAGTGTTCATCTGCGTGAGATATCTGCATTACACAACAATGAGTTTAGATGAAATCTCACATTACGTTTGCAGTTAGATGTAATTTGCCTATAACTCCTTCCCCTGATGAACCATCCCCAAGATAGAGAGAAAACAATGTTGCTCAGGCTCATTTGTTTTGTTAGGTAGTCTCATGGCTTAACTTTCATTATCTAATTCATTGTTGGTTTCTCAATAGTCAATAGTAGTCTGTTAGCTCTCGTTATCCCCAAGTACTGCTTTCCCTCTCAATTTTTCTCTCCTCTCCCTGTCTGTTTTGATCTAAACCAGAACAGAGAGAAAAAAATCCACTCTTAACTCAGTACAAGAAAAATAGTTTTTAGCGAGGGGAATTTTGGTCGTTGAAGGTCCTATTCTGTTCGTTATTAATCTACAACGACAGCAAAAACTTGATCGTTTAAAGATCCGTTGTTACAAGTTAACAACCGGAATGCAATTACGGTCGTTAAAAGCCCTAGCGACATCAAAAATCCAGTCATTACATCTATCTATAGAGACCAAATTTTCTTTCGTTAATTTTTTTCCAATCGTTAAATATGGTAAGATCATACCAATAAATTTTTTCGTTATAAGCTAGTTTAAATTGATTAATTGATTGTAAACTTTCAACCAAAATCCAATTATTATATGGTCATTATTGTAAAGATGTATAAGGGCTAAACCAATTTTTTTAAAAGAAACATCAATATTCATATAAAATTTTGTAGTTAATTACATATAAGTAAACCATCACATAATCAAAATACATCTATCAAAATTCATGAATGTTCAGCCCTTAACAAAACATAAAAATCATATACAAATGAGAACATCTTTAAACAACCCCTAACATAATATAGAATATGTATCTCTTGTGCTTCAACTAGTTCTTTAACTTTTTCTGTTGTTGATACTTGATCTGCACATTCTTCATGGATAGATCTTCAGCCTTCAAATTCTTGATCTATTAAAAGAACAAATTCATATGAGTTCAATAATAGATGCTCATTTTTTTTTTTCTTTTCATTTTTTACAAAATCAAAATTAACCAATAGGAAATAACACAATATATATGTGAACTGTACAAATAAATTTATTTGACAAGAGAACTTAATGAAATTGTCCAAAAGGAAAGATTTTTCTCTTCTAACCTTTATAATAATAGGGATCTGAAAACTGTGACAACTATGCAAACAACAACAACAACATACCCAGTGGAATCCCACAAGTGTTTTCCTAACTTCAGTTACACTACCTCATAGAGGGTAGAGAGGCTGTTTCCTGGGGAACTGTGACAACTATAACTATGTCAAATACCCCAATTTCACATCCTGCAATGAAATTCATTGATTTCCTTGAAAATGAACTTGTAATAATTATATCACATTGGGATAATGATAACTTATAATATGAATATTCAATACATTAAACATGACATATATTTGGTATTCACTGGTTGATGTATGGCAATAGGTTAAAGATGAATATTCAGGACTTCAAACATATATATAAGAAAGTAATGAAATGATGATTCACCTATTGATGTATAACAAGAGGTCAAATATCCCAGCATATTCATGAAAGTCATCACTACCATTTCATTGTACCCATCAAGATGATAGCTTTTCACTTATGTAAAAAGATCAACCAACAATAATGGCTTCCTGAATCAAATCAAGAGCATTTCAATAATAAGAATATTGTCAATTTAGTTACTTTTAGGAAATCAAAAGGATATAACTTTTACATTTACAAAAAGTAGAGAAAGTTAATTATAGCAACGAGAGCAAAAAATAGTCCCATTTATGTGATTTCTCTAAGGTATGAACCATTGAACTGTAATTCATGAACTGAAATTGGATACAAACAAGGTGTCATACACTTTTGACTCCATTAAGTAAACCATCAACATGGATACTATCACTAATAACAATGGCCAATAGTTGGTAGCTATAATAGTTTCTTATTCCATTTACCCTTCAGTATTTCTGATGGCCAAGCGATTAATGAGGAATAAACAACCAGTTTTAAATTCAGAGGATACAAATGAAACTAGTTCAATGAAAATCAATAAGCAAAGGATAAAATGAAACAGTCAAAAATACATTCTGAACTTACACCTCATCATGAGATAATCTGAAAACAGTTTTCATCAGTCATTGTAACATTTTTATTAATGGAAGTGTATATACTTGAGACCATTGTAAAAATAATGTTTTGCATAAGCAACATAATTTACTGTGGGATCTATAACTTCGATAATCATTGCAGAAAATTTGGTTATACAACAATAGCACTAGCAAGCTTGCATTAACTCCCCATAACAACTAAATCAACAGTGGAACAACACTACTGTATAGAATAATAAAATTGAAAAGATATAAGTTCAAGAAAACAAAAAAAAAAATAAAAATAGATGAATAGAAACTAAAACTGAATTTGAAACTTACATAAGCCATATTGAGGATCAATATTTGCAATATTAGCATATTATATACTTTGCAAGAAGTTCTCATTTTAAATTCAACATTACAAAAAGTGAAAAAACTTAGATATTGCTGCTAAATTGTTTCACCAGTCTCATTTAAAAGTTTAAGTCGTTAAAAATATGACCAGCTAATTCAATATGATATAGTAGAGATCTTGAGTTTTAAGTGTCACCATCATCTACTATCAAGAAAAAGTTTCACGTGTTTGACTGATGAAAAAATAATTGCTAAAGAATCTTTCATGCCATTGTGATTATGGGGGGGTGTATTAGCACTTTTAACAATCTTCTGAACCACATTTTGAAAACTAAAAGATATAGCTCAAAATTCCTAAAGTTTAATTATTTAATAGTCATAGTAAAAATTGAGTAACCAAAGAATATTGCCTAGCAATCAATAAAATAGAATGCAAATCTTGACAAAAGATAAAGAGTTCAAACACTATCTGAGCCAAAAATGCTAGTGATTTCTTGTAACCTACCTAAGTCTTGATGAGAAGAGTTATCTAATACATGTCTTAGTAGGAGGTAGCAAGTACGCGGCAGAATAGTCAAGATGTGCACAAGCTAACTAGGTACCACCATCGTCAAAAAAAATATTAATTGGTAAACAAATTTATTGGTACCATCTGTTTGACCTTTGAGACTTCTATGTATTTGATTTTGATCAGACGTAACAGCAAACACCTTAGTAGGTCCAGAGGATGTGAAATTGGATAACTACTGAGTTACAAAAGAAACATAGCTTAATCTTAGTAATCAGAGCAGTTATGTCTCAATTTATACTTCTAGTTCTTTACGCTTTTCATGTTGTAGCCACCAAATCCTCCCAGAGGTCCTCGCGAAATACATAAAGACAGAGAAACTCACTAACTAGGTGAACTTTCATGAGAATTCCAAAACAGAGAAGGAAGAAACAATCAGCAGGATTTCTCATTCCATAGACAAGTTAAACCTCAAATCAATAACTCCAAAATATGATCTCTCTAACAGCGTAAAGTTGTAGGTCAACTAGCCACACACAATTCAAGAATTGACAGCTTATCTTTATTTGTTATACTTGAGGAATGAAAAGACTAAAAAGAGTTAAGACAGACAGTAGGCCATGATTGAGCATCATAGCTTTATTATTCCTTCGTCAACTAAGGATTGAGAATAAGCCTTGTAAAGTGACAATATCCCAACTCTGCATTGCTTTGAGTTTAAAGAAAAAAGGTTGTTCTTTTGTGGCAAAACAGTTTCACTAACTGAGATAATGAATTCATTGCAAGAAGTTGGTGGCTCTGGGGAATTCAGAAGCAACAGAGTTGTCTGATTCTTTTCAGTAGTATCATTGGCTAGCTGTTTATGCTCTCATTGGGCAGTGAACATATTTCTTTCACTTTATTATTTTTGGTTAAATACGAGACTAAATACTCCAGACCCCACTTGTGGGATTCCACTGGGTATGTTGTTGTTTGTTTGGTTAAATACAAGACTAAATACTCTCATATATAAAGAGTATAGCATAAATCTTTATACATATCCCAAATAAAGAGCCACATGGACCTCTCGCTAGTCCCTACTTGAAAAGACATTTAGCCTGTCATGAATACTTGATTCAATATCTAATCTTCTTGATAACTAAACATGACAATAACTAGTATTAAAAATGTCAATGCATCCAAAGAGAAGATTAACCCGTACATATTTTAGTTTGTTAACATGAAAAGAAGTGAGTATTCAAGAAGTATCAAGTGTATTGAATATTAAGTTAAGTCTATAGAAAGTAGAAACATACCTTATGATAACATGTAGTCAATGGAATCATTAGCTGCATTTTGATCAACCAATTCTTCACTAGAAAATATTGGCCCCATCCTAAAATCATAACTTTTTCAAGCCTCCATGACTATGACAACTGGAGAGAAGCTGGATCCATCTTCAGCATCATTTAATTTATTCACCATCATAGAAGTTTTAACTCCAGAGCTCACTATATTCAGTTAGCATGCTATTTTATCATTGTTCCGTACTATTCCTGGAAAGTGGATGCATTTGTAACAAAGAAATGAGTTGATTGCATCCTATTAACCCTTTGTTTTGTTCATATCAGTGAAGTCTTCAGCCAATCAACACAGATCTTTTAGTTATATTTATTTGATTGATGAATTGTATCTTAGATATTAAGATAGATAGTAAGATGGGCAAAGAAAACTTTATAGAAAAATACAAAACTGACAGATGTAAAAAGTAAAATACTTTTATATTCATGCCTGTGATATCTGTGTTGTGATTTCGGAAAACTACATTTTTATACTATATAAACTATTAATGTTTCATAAATCAATCTTGGCAAAAACAACATCAAAACAAGGGCATACCAAAACAAATAGATGTTGATCACCTTAGAATATATATGATAGAACATTTATTCCAAATTCTTGAGAAATATGTAAAATCTTCCGGTAAATGAGCAACAACTTATACAACTTAGATTTATGTATGTTCCTTTTTTGAAAAAAAAATCATTTATTGGCCTGAACCTTATTTTATATATTTTTCTTAGTGAAATATTAAATTAAGAAAAACAACATTTATATACTTTTCTAGACAAATCAAACCAAATATAAATAGTTGCTCTGAGAAAAAAGTCAAATTCTCATACACATAGTTCATTCATTTAATCCATTGATGAAAAGAACAAGCAAATACTACAGTTTTGAAATTCACAACAGAATTGAACATCAATAAGTAATTATATAGAAAATAAGTGATGAAATTCTCAAGAGAAAAAACCTAGATATATAGAAGTGGTACAAAATTTCTTAATCTAAAAAGTAAATACAATTACATTAGAAAGGTAAGTACCACAGAGAATACCACACTTTGGATAAAAGGTGTTTTTGAGGTCGACCTAAGCAGATTTGATAGCAACTGAAAACATCATTTTCTATGGGGAACATCGTTCTCATCAGATGTCAAAATGAAGGCTCTATAGAAATAGAGCACTATTGCTGAGCAATCAAATGAGAATAATAATCTATATATTGAAATTTTTAAATAGGAAAATCTTCACTCTACAACTATTGAAATTACTATTGTAAGAAGGAACTTAAAGGAGGTGACAGAAAATTACCTTGAAGAGAAAGAGAAAAGCCAACATCAATTCTTCAAAGGAGCAGAAAAACCAACAATTACAGAATAGAGAGGAAAAGAAATGTGTACTCTACCGAGAAGAATTTTCTAGGGTTGTTTTTTATTCTGGGGTGGAGACTGAGGGAGAGGGGAATGGGCCTACAGAGGAAGGTTTTTAGTGGAAAGAAAATATCGTTGTCTTTTTGTTAATGTATTATTATAACCACGGAAAACTATATTTTTTAATGAGGGGTACTATCCTCAAGTTATAGTTGAACCAACACATATAACAATCAGATTCATATCCCTTAGTTAAGTAATGGTTGTTGAAAGTCTACTTTCTTGTAGTGACTCTACTTCATTGGTTGCTACTTCTAAGATAAATAGGAGTTTGATATCATGCATATATTTTTGGCATGCTCCTTGTATTTTACTTTGACGGCTTTGCTGGTGTTTTGGATCTATACGGGTAGTGATGATGGTGATGCTAGCTGTCTAATCATTACCTGGTAAGAGATGTATAGCTGTGCAAATCTTGACCATTTTATATCTGAAATTGGCTGTTAGCTGTTGGAAGTTACAGCAAAGGATTATGCTCTCGTACTTATCAAAGTTGCAAAGTCTATTATCAGTTTGTGCAAAGAACATTTATGAAGGGGATTCCACCCCCACCCACCCAACCATATTTACTCGTTCATTACCTGTATTTCTCCTTTTCATCACTGTTTATGTACTCAACAATTTGATTTATTTACCTGTTTCTTTTTAATAGTCCGAATTGAGGTTAGTTTCTGCTAGTTTTACTTGAAATATTTTCTTTAGTAGTGGCAAATAAAGAAATGCATACTGTCTCCCATGATTAACTCGTGGCTAAATAATGGTCTGATACCTTTGAAGTGTTTTGATATGTTATTGTCTTTTTGATGAACAGAAATTGTCCCATTGACTTGAAAGAAGCAATTACCAGTGTAGTATTTTCATCACCAAGGTGCGGAGATATACCAGAACTTGTAGATGTGCGGAAACATCTTACCGCAAAATATGGAAAAGAATTTATAAGTGCAGCAGTCGAGCTCCGTCCCAATTGTGGAGTTAGCCGCATGGTAAGTTTGCAGTATCCCCCTTCAACAGTTGACAATTTAACTTTGAACATGAAGATAACGACTATTTATATTTCTCAAATTGAGCAACATAGTGCTCTTAATTGTCTTATGCTGTTGTACTTAGCTGGTTGAGAAGTTATCTGCCAAGGCACCTGATGGGCAAACCAAAATGAGAATTTTGGAGGCAATTGCTGAGGAACATGGTGTAAAATGGGATCCTAAATCATTAGAAGGGGTGGAGTCAGTGCCTTCAAATGACTTGTTGGTATGATTATGTTACTTCTAAATTTTTCCACGATGACTAAGATTGACCAAGTTATTATGCCTTCACTGAGTTCACTGGTTAAATTTTCCAGAATGGATCTGGTAGTTTAGAGAAGGTGGGCAACATATATGAAGACCCTCCTCATTTCGATGCATCAGATGTGAGACTTCCACTTGATCACGGTAAAAGGTCTAATGCATCTTCAAAATTCCCAGAGCAGAATGCAAGATCCTCATTGGGGACCCAAAGCTTTGACTCTTCATATGGTGGTGGTAGAGGCGTAACACCATCTTCCAACTATCATCATGGAGTCGGTCCTTCAGGTTAGTATCATTCATATGCTATAATACAACCTGTACAGTTTGGTTCTCCATCTGCAAAAATAATGTATGGTTGTTCACGACTCTTAGGGTCTAGGGATGAAAGGTCGGAAGCTGGGCAGTCAATTCCTGGAGATGGTAATTTTTCTATTGACAGGCAGAATTGGAATATGGAATTTAAGGATGCTACCTCTGCTGCTCAAGCAGCTGCTGAGTCTGCAGAACGTGCAAGCCTAGCTGCCAGAGCTGCTGCAGAACTTTCTAAGGTTACAAGGCAATATTCCTCAGAATCTCAGAGGCCTGAAGTACAGTCTTCAGTTGGTGAAGGACGAGGAATGTATGACATTAGTATCCATGAACATATTCCCAAATATTCAGCAAATAGCTCTTTATCTGATACAAATCTAAGGCCTCAGAATGAAAGAATTGATAGTTCGCATCATGAAAATCTTGGTAGAGTGACAAGACAATTTCACGATGATGATCATGGTACTTCAGGAGGTTCAGGACCAGGGAAGTATGGTAATTCAAGAATCCATGAACATTTTCCTAAAGATTCCGTTATTCGCTCTTCACCTGATAGAACTTCAAGATTTCAGCAAGAAAGGGCAGAGAGTTTGCAGCATGATAATATAGATAGGTCAATGAAACATAATAATGATATGCATGGTACTTCTGATAGGCCTGATTCACAAGTCTCTGCAGGTGCTACAGGTTCAATTAATAATGATAACTCATTTACTAGCCTTGGAGAAGGTGAGAAGTATATGCAGAAAAGGCTATCAAAAGAGGACAATAAAATGATAATGGAAAAATCATCTGGGAGAACTGAATCTGAATCCATGAATAGCTTTAAGAATGAGTCAATGGAGGACTTCCATTATTTTGGAGAAGAAGCTACTACAAAAGATCCCAAAATTAACTCTTCAGATTCTTCTTTAAGCACTTCAGTTTTTGGTGAAAATATTCATCATTCTAGCCAACAAAGTCATGGATATGGTGCGACTAAGGATCCATTTGATAATGTTTACCAAGGTCACATTCCTAGTGAAACTGTTAATAAGAGTTCTCATGATTCTGCCTCTGTTGTTTTTGATGATTCTGGCTCAGAAGAAGATTACAATATTAAGTTTGACTCAGATCCTATATATGATGACCAGCAGGCCAAACTTTATTTTCCATCACCAGAAAGGAAATCTGCAATTAAAAAGTCGTGGAGCTTTGACTCTGACAAATCACTGGAGAAGTCTTCATTGTCATCAGAAATCTTTATGGAAAAGCAATCGCCTCAATTATACGAAAGCCTGGCTGCTGCTGGTGTCAATTCACAACAAGAAAATGTTTTGCCATCCTTTGACGATTCTGATGGTTTGATTTCCGAAAGTGACAATGAAATGGTCCGACCCCCGATTGGTAAGTCAAAATCTATCTATAGCATATATATCTCTTGTTCTATATTTATTTCAGATTCTAATTGCTTAATAGAATGGTTTGTTATAACTAATACAACATCTCAGAATGTTTCCTGTTAACATGTACGGTATCATGACTCACCAAGATCCTCCTATATGGAAAATGTTTCAGGAACTGATGGGAAGAAATGGTCAACTTTGCTTGGGGCACAGACAGATGCTGATAGTTTAGCTTCTGTTTCTGGATTCGAAAAGGAATTCACATTTGGGAAGTTAACTGGTGGCCTTAAGCATAAAGGTCATATCCCTCCACCTTACATAAGGAGTCAGTTAAATAATGTTCCATCTTCAGCCGAGAGTACGAAGGGTAGTCCTGCAGTGAGTTCACAAGATGTTGCCCCCCCTAAGAGTTCTGTTGGTTTAGGAATGAGGATGAAATTAGATGATAAGTCAAAATCAAGATTGGATGACACCCGTTCGGCTTCAGATACTGACAGTTCTGATGCGGAATATGCACAAGAGGCTTCAAGAAGGCAAAGAACTTATGCACAAAAAACAGGCAGCGAAGTTAATAAAAAATATGCAGGCTTACGAGGTTCAACTACATATTTTGATTCTGATAGCAGTGATTCCGAGCCTGGTCCTATAAAACAATCTGTTGCTGGTAGAAATCAATTGAGTAGTGGATTTTCTCGGAGGACGAAAGCTTCTTCCTCCAGCTTAGATACAAACCCTTCTTCTATGTCTAAAATCGGTTCTGAGGCAGCTGTTAATTCCGACTCTGGTGTAGACAGAAAGCCCACCAGCCACTCTTTCAGTGTTAAAACTCAAGAACCTCTGAATACACGAGAACCTCAGAGACTGACCAAGAACTTCTACAGAAGTGAGTCACATGAATCCCCATCGGATAATAGGATAAGTTCAGAGCAGCCCAGCGCTGGACCTGCAGTTTTAAGGCCTATTGCACAGCCCAAGATCACATCACATGAAGGGAGACAGAAGTCGGGAAGGGTAGAACAACCATCTAGCTCTTCCCAAATGGCAGCAGCATCAGGCAATAATGATGCTCCAAAGGCACCAGCCTCGGTTGGGGACAAATTTTCCAGGGAGGATACCATGAAGAAAGCTAGTCATGTGCATCCAAAGCTGCCTGATTATGATGATATTGCTTCCAAGTTGCAGTCACTTCGAATGAATCCCAAGTGAAAGATAATGTCTTTATAGCTTCGTGTATAAACGGAGATGGGTTTCTTACAGTATTTCTCATACCTTGAGATTCCAATACAATATATTTGTTTGTAGTGTGCACACAATACATTCATTCATTTGATGTAAAAATAAGTTTAAATAAATTTGGGGTTATATGAATACCTGAAGTTGATGCTTTGTATATGACCCAGATTTTCTCTTTGTAATTTGATTGATATTCGTTCATTTGGAAATGACTTGTATTGTTCTTCAGAGGAAAAATTGTTACAGTAGTAATTCATTCACCAATCTCATACAAATTCAAAGCTTGGTACGTTTCCGGATTTGTCATTTATGCTAAAGACTAGCACCAACCAATATTTATTATTTTTTTGTTTTGATATAGATAGAATTTAAAAAGTTAGTTAAATTTTAATATGATTTTTAGATATTTTTAATTATTAATTATTGTGAATTATAATTTTTTTTACATAATTTTAAATAAAATATGTTATTACTCTTGTCCCTGTGACATTGATAAAATTTTGAAAATCAATTTTTTTATGTTTTTTATTTTTTAATTTTTTCAATTATTATGATTTATATTATGTTTACGCCATTTTTACATAATATATGTTATTCATCTATCCTTTTTTATGCGACACTGATTGGAGTGTTAATTGAACTTTTTGTATGTCTTTTAAATATTGAAAGTTGTTAATTCTTGTGATTTATAGTATTTTTTATTTTTAATTCTCATATATAGATATATTATTATTATTAGTTATCTAGATTTATGATAATTTTTACATAGTTTCATAATTAACTAATACCTGCTATTTCTTTTGTCCCTTTTATGTGGCGTCGATAGATTAATTTGAATAATTAATTAAAAAATTTTAAAATTATCAAATATCATTATTTGTATAATATTTTTTTTATACTTACTAGATTGATTTATCA
>JAOTQJ010000099.1:9611541-9625458 GCA_025642045.1 Solanum sejunctum | reverse complement strand
GAGAGTTTAGCCCGAGGACGTAGGCACCACTTGCCGAACCTCGTAAATCATTTGTGTTCTTTTTTCTTTATTTTTCTTTACATTTTGAAATGCCCAAATTGCCAACAAGTCAAAATTGAGCACCAAAGGCCATGTGTGTAGCTCAAAATATAGATATTATCGAGTGGAAGTACGAGATGATCAACATGGACTACATTACAAGCTACTGCAATCTTGCCTACAGCAAGACTCGATTTGGGTGATTGTGGATATAGCTCACTTCTGCTAGTTAGACGACTGATACAAAAGAGGATTATGCCAAATTGTATATTCATGACATTGTCAGATTTCATGGGGTTCCCTTGTCCATCATCTCAGATAGAGGGGCCCAATTTACTATCCAGTTTTGAAAGACATTACAGAAAGATCTAAGTTCAAAAGTGAATTTATTACCGCGTTTCATCCTAGACTGACGGGTAGGCGAAGCATATAATTCAAGCTTTGGAAAACATGTTGACAGCCTGTGTCATCGACTTCAAAGGTAATTGGAATGACCATTTGCCTCTTATTGAGTTTGCATACAACAGTTCACATTCGAGTATTTATATGGCTCCTTGTGAGGCTCTTTATGGGAGGAGACATAGATTGCCCATTAGTTCGAAGTAAGTGAGACTAAATTAATCGGGCCAGACTTGGTTCATCAAGCAATGAGAAAGTGAAAATCATCCACAGAGGTTCAAAACTGCATAAAATCATCAAAAGTCCTACACTTATGTTAGGAGAAGGAACTTAGAATTTAAGATGAATGACTAGTTGTATTTGAAGGTCTCATGTATGAAGGGTGTCAAGCATAGTCCCCGTTACATTGGTCCTTATCAAATTATAAAAAGAGTAGGTAATGTAGCCTATGAGTTAGAGCTACCCTCAGAGTTACGGCCATTTACCCCATGTTTCATATTGATGCTCAAGTATTTGGGAGATCCTTCACTCGTTCTATCTAAAGCATTTGGGAGATCCTTTACCTATGTGTCTTCACTCTCATTAACACTTAAAATTATTGGAGAGCAAGATTGGAGAGGATAAGAGCTAGGATTCAGGGGTTTCTACAAACGTCCAACATCTAAGTTCCAGTTTTATTGAGTTTGAGTTGAGTTTAGCCCTTGTTTCTTGAATCCCTAATGAATTAATCCTTCGTTCATTGAGTTCTATATAACTATGCATGAAGATTGTTACTGTTTCTACATCTATATAACTATGCATTGAGATCACTACTATTTCTACATCTTAAATTCTTGAAATTGTTGTTCATAGTTACATTCACATAAACCCTAATTGAGTTGATGATCATGGTCTTTAGCACATATTATTTTGAGTCAAATATTGATGGATTTCATGCATCGAGCAAAACGTGAGTTAAATTGATTTTTACATCTATTTTATTGAATCTAAACGAGTATGAGAGTTGAGCCTAAATGAGGTTTGAGAAAAGAGCTTTGGTGAGATATGAATGCTTTAAATAGCATACTTTAACAAAAGGGCATGATGAGTTGAGAAGAGTTTGAGCTTTGAGTGAAGACCAATGAGATTGAGCTTTGAGTGAAGACCAATGAGACTAGATGAGTTGATTTGAGTAATTAATTTACTCTACGAATTGAGAATAATGAAATATTTTGGGAGATGTATTGAACACCGATTTGGGTAAGAGTAGAAGCAATTCAAATCCCATGAACTACAGAGCAGCGTAGAATAGGATCGTGTCGTTAGTTCGGGCGACTCCTCATTTGTCCCAAAAGCGGACTTTTATTATGGATCCATTGAGGTGATCGTCCCTTACGCTAGCAAGGTATTGGGAAGCTATGGCAGCGACAGCACACTCGTTGTATTATCACTAGCTCATAAGTGATGGTTGTCAGTTAGAGAAACTTTCCAATGAGTAAATAATACTATTTTACTAAGACTGCATTTAACTAAGGTGATTAAGTATTGTTTTACTCTAATATTTGCATGCTTTATTTTGAGTTGAGAATTCATGTCTTGAGTATGTGTGAGTATGTTTCCTCTCAATTATTTCCCGTACATTCCATGTACTTGCGTCTTTCGATGGTGCATTGTTTTATGATGCAGATACAGGTACTACAGGTACTACAGATCCTCAGTAGACACTCCCTTGAAGATCTATCCTTTCCAGATAGTGGTGAGACCTCCTCGCCTTCGGAGGGATCCTTTTTATTCTAGTTTGCTTCCTTATTTTGAGTAGTCCTTTTGAGGTAGCCACGGGCTTGTCTCGGCACTTTTCTACGATTAGTTTAGAGGCTTCATAGACAAAGTAGAATGGAGTCAATTTATCTCATTCAGAGTCTATTTTGATGACTGATTTCTTTACTAAGTTATAATATTGAGTTTACGATTTGTCTAGAGTATATCAAACTGTTAGTTAATTATCACTGATGAGATTGAGATGCCCACTTCAGTATTCTTTTATGAGTTGAATCTTCCATTGATTGAGTTAGCCAGACCAAGGGTTCGCTCGGGACCACCAATAGGATATATGATCGGGTTGTGATACGTGCTGACTGGGAACACATTTTTTCTAGTTAAAACTAATCATCACAGTTTAAAATTCTTATTTCAGCAAAGTATCACCACTCCTAGTCAACAGAAATGACTGGTTAAGTTACTTGGTTATGACTATGCCATTGCCTATAAAAAGGAAAAAGAGAATACAATTGCTGATACATGGTCCAGGAGAGTTGAGAAGGTTCAGCTATGCAGCATTTCTGGTTTACACTCACTTTTGTTGGACGAGATCAAACAGTTATGGGAACAGGATCCTTATCCACAGGGCATTATCCGGACCATCACACCAAAGGAGCTCCTAAACCATACTATTAAGTAGATGTCTGGAATTCTTAGCAAGAAAGGAAGATTAACGATTGGTCATGATCCAGAACTCAGGCAGAAGTTGTTGGCCTTCTATCATGATAGCTCAGTTGGAGGACATTCAGGTAATCAAGCCACCTCACAGAGGAGAAGACAGGACCTTCATTGGAAGAAGATGAAGCAAGACGTATATTCATTTGCGAGACACTCTGAAGTTTGTCAGAAATATAAGGGAGAACTGTAGCTTATCCTTGTTTAATGCAACCAGTCCCCATCCCTGAAGGTGTTTGGCAAGACATCTCCTTGGATTTTATAGAGGGTCTGTCCAAAACTCCTAGTAAAGAGGTGATTTTTCTGGTTGTAGACAGGTCAAGTAAAGCTGCACACTTTATGTAATATCCTGGAAGTTGGAAAGTCGGAATCAAGAAGAAAAGTCAAAATTCGACACAGGTCAGGAACCACGACCCCTTTTATACGAGTCGTAGATGGTCCCACAAGCCGTAAAAGGGTGCTTGTGGAACCTGTGGATCATTTTATCATCAGATTCAGAGCCAGAGCCATGCAACGAGACAATGGTTCATAGTTGGTTTTATGGCTCTTAGATCCAGTTCGTAGATGGAGATTCAGTAAGGCCAAAATTGACTTGACAGGACGAAGCATTTTTACGAATCGTGAAAGAGTTGATGGATCATAGTATGGGTTCGTAGAACCCACTGGTGCTTTTGAAAAACTTTCAGGAAGATAAGGTTGGATTTACGAGAGGGTTCTACGGCCCGTGGATGGGACTACGAGCCATAGAAGGTGGATCGTAGAAAAACCTCTGAGGCTTGAATTCTACCTTGATTTCCATGAAGGGCTTTCATGAATCGTGATCAGGTCTACAACCGTTAGAAGTCGGTCGTAGACCCTGTCCATCAGTTTTCAAAAAGGGTTATTTTAGTCTATTCCTACTATCCTAATACCTAAACTACGGCGTTTTGACCCTATAATCGTCCCAAAACATACCATATTCACCTCATTCTCACCTTAAACTCCCAAACACTTAAAATTCTCTTAAGTTCTTCCTCCTTAAGCTCTATTGAACAATTCAAACTAGCGTTTCAAGCTTCACCACTCAATTCCAGATTTCTCCAAGAAATTTCGTCTAAGGTATGTGGGTATTCATACATGGGTCCCTTTCACCCACAGAGCCCAAACAATTCTCTCCTTTTTCATCAAATTGCAAGTATGTATTGTAAGGGTTTCCATGACTCCAATTCGAATTGCATGAATCAGATTTTATCTTATGATTATCAATCTAATTATGCATGACTTCTCATTAATACATGATTTCAAGGATTTTTATGGAAATTTTCCTACATGCTACCCAGGGTTAGGAGATTGATGAGGGGTTACATTAATTATGATTCCAATTCCAATTAGGTAATGATTTCAATGAATCATTACCTAAACCCATGGATTATGTTCATGACAACTGTGAATTTATGAATGTCTTCAACTATGATTAAGTTGATATGTTTTCACATGATTATGCATGATTTCAATTCAATTACATGATTTTAAGATAATTCCCAATAGATTCATGCATGAGACTATATTTTCCAAGGATAAGTTTTGTGTTATGATAATGTATTTACAAGGCTTTTAACCAAGTCTCGTGAAAAGAAGGAAATAAGTTTTTATGATGAAATTTTAAGTCAAGTATGAATGATGGTAGGTTTTCTCACCTAAGTATGAATGTGTTATGATGAAAGGCCTATACTTACATTGCATAAGACAAGATTAAGGAACTATTCTATGACTATGCCTTATAATTAGTGAATGGGTAGTAGATATGGCCCCTCTCACATGACATGACTTTATGACTTATGATTTCTATTCCGTTGAGAGTTTACTTAGCACCGAGTAGACCTTGCGATAAAGGCAATCTCCCGTAGTAGAGGTAAGAGACCCGTTGTAAGATCCCATTGTCCCATAACTATGTGCCACCGTACGTTAAACGATCAGTTGAAGTAGAGGCTCGACTCCTTTAAGGGTCACCTATAGCTTGATCCTTCATGTAGCTTAGTGGATCCACATAGGCATAAAGGAGTCTACCGTGGCAAGCAGTCTCTCTTTCCTCTGGTGTATGGGGTAAACATCAGGATTCCATGTTATAGCTAGCATGATTTATGTCAATAAACGGTAGCTCTCAGAATGCTCCAAGGTTTTCCTTACAATGATTAACGATATTTCTCACAAGATTTATGGTTCTCACTATGACTCATGAACTCCTCAGAGGCTTATGGTATATTTTACTCATGATTTATGAATCTCTTATGGTGTATGATTTTTCACTACGACTCATGTATTTTACAAGCTTTTATGATCCTCTACTATGTCTTATTACTATTCATGCATTATACAAACTTTTCTGAAGGTTGCTTCATGATTTTAGAATGATATTGGCCTTGTTTATCACTTACTAATACTTTTCAAATGATTGACTTAGCACGTGTCCTAATATGGATCATTGCATCATTGTTTTATGTCATGCATTGCATTGCTCACATACTTAGTATATTCAAAGTACTAACTCATACTCTTGCCTATATTGTGTTATAATGTAGGGCTTAGCGATCACCTTACACATTCCCGTGGCTAGAAAGAAGGATTCTTCATTTGATTGGTGAGTCCTCATGCTTCAAGGGCTACCTATTGAGTTTATATTTTCTTGTTATCCTTAGAGTATGTTATTACTTTTAGACCATTTCGTTCCTTGTTTGGGTGAGCTAGTGGCTTATTCTATGCCCCCACCTATGTTAGTATATTAGAGGCATGTGTAGACAAAGAAAATGTGCAAATCCGTTGATTTGGGCCTATGCTTTACCTTTACTTTAGACTTTATTTTGAGACTTACCTATCACTTTACTTTCTATTGTTAATTTACTTACCTTATGTATGTTTGATATGCTAAGATGGCTTGGTTGGGGTTTCCACGGAAATCCTAATCGGGAGTCACACTTAGGGCCTAGCTTGGATCATGACACTTTATAGCCCTCAAACATCCTTATACCGCTTTGGAGGTTGCTCAACTGTTTATGGATGGGGTTTAGGCTCCATGGTATGCCTAGGTCGATTGTCTCTGATAGATGCAGTTTTTACAAGCAAATTTTGGCCAGAGCTTTTCAAGTTGCAGAAGGTCTCACTTTTAAGCTTCACAGCTACCACCCTTAATCTGATGGCCAAATGAAGGTAGTCAACAGATGTTTAGAATGCTACTCCTCGGATGCATGAATTTTGAAAAAACCAAAGGTTGGCCCAAATGGCTCTCCTTAGCAGAATGGTGGTTCAATATCACTTTTCATTCTGACCTCAAGTTGACTCCTTATGAGGTTGTTTATGGTCAGAAGCTTCCCCCCCCCCCCCCCCCCCCTCTTTCCTTAATGGTTTTTGACTCTCACCTTGATACAATAGACAGAAGTTTGCAATCACGGGAGGATTCTATGAGGACTCTTAATCCGAATTTGGCTAAGGCTCAAGCTAGGATGAGAGCTCTGGCTGATAAGAAAAGAACTGACAGAGGTTATGCAGTCAGAGATTGGGTACTTGTCAAGTTTCAGCCTTATAAAATGCATTCCCTCAAAGATCATGGTTATCAGAAGCTCTCAGCCAAGTGTTTCAGCCCCTTCTAAATCAAGGCCAAGGTTGGCTCTGTTGCCTACACGTTGGCTCTTCCTGCTGGTTCCAAAATTCACCCTACTTTTCACATTTCACAGCTGAAGAAGAACTTGGATCCAACACTGCTTCTGTCGCTATGGCTGTAGTCCAGACAAACTCTGGACCAGTGCTGTTGGTACCTGAGGCTATTGTGGATAGAAGGATGAACCAGCGGAATGGGCGAGCCATCGCTCAAGCACTTTTTAAATAGTTGAATGCCACAGAGCAAAACAGCACTTGGGAAGATTTTGACTCAATTCTATAAGTACCCTCACTTGAATCCTTGAGGACAAGGATTGTCTGATGGGCGAGTATATGATATAACCATTTTGTAATAATTTCCCGTTTTAGGAAGGGTTCAATTAGTTAGGCAGTTAGTTGTTAATTAGCTGTCAAAGTCAGGCATGTGACCTACGCGTAATCCCAATAGTTGTTAGGAGTTAGTAATAACTAGCTTTTGGAAATCACCTGTTCCCTTTCTGCACTTCTTTTATTAATTAGGGATATATTCATCCATTGTAAGACATCTGGAAACTGAATCAAGAACAATAGAAGTTTTCTCACTCCTTTCAACTATGGCTCATATGAGTTTTGTGTAGCTGTTCAAGAACAATTCTCTTCAATTATTTAGGCAACTCTATTTCTTTCTAAATTTGATCTAAATTTCAGTGGTGTATCATGCACATGTGGTAGCCTCTCCTTTGCAGGTTATTTTGGTTTTAACAAGCATCCTTGGGTCATCCGGAAACAGTCGCGCTATATTTTTAAACATAGGGGTCAGGCTGCGTACATTTGACCTCCCCTTACCTCGCAATGGGCGGGAGCCTTTGAGGCATTGGGGTAATGTTGTTTTTTTTAACAAGCATCCTTGGTTGCTTTCCATCCTGTTGGTTTTTTGAAAGGATGAATGGGGCAGCAAAAAAGATTGAAAGAGTCTCTCAATGGATTAAAATGACTTTCAATTGCTTTCAATAATTTTATTCAGCATTGAGGGACTTTAAATAACCAATATAAACATAAAATTTGCGTAATTTAAAATTTAAAAACAACCTAAAATATCTCAACAACTTAACTAAAATTCAAATTTCTCTTAAACTAAATAACTTATTTTGCTAAAAACTAAAGAAGTAATAAAAGAAAGAGTGAAGTTCAAAAGGTTCTCTCTAGATGCTCTCCGCGCACGATAGTACTCCATGCGCCGTGGACGGTTAGCAATGGCAAGAGGACGAGGTAGAGGCCGTGGAAGAGGAAGAGGACGGAAAACAACCATATTCACTCTTGGAAGCTCAGTGGAAGCTAGGGTTTTGGCAGATATATAGAGGAACCCCAAATAATGACTGGTAATGAAATAGAGGCAAATGTAACACCAAGCTCGGAGGTAGTCCAAAAGCTGAAATTGAGTGAAACCCCTCCAATAACAGAGAGCATTGCTGAAGTGGAAGTTGAAATAGAGGAAAATGAGATTATAGAAGACCCTGAGTTGAAAACAAAACAGGACAAAGGAAAGGAGAAAATCGGGGAAAATGAGGACCAGGAACAATGGGTGAATATGTTCAAAAATACAGAGCTGCACAAAATTGCATGAACCTGACTTATATCCCACCTCAAATCATTGATGGCCACACCACAGTCCAACTGGAGGAGGAAGATGTGCAATTAGAAGAGGAAAAATGGAAATGCGCAATGATAGTGTATGTTGTTGGTGAATGCCCAGGATACAATACTATGAACACGTACATAAATCTGAACTGGACAACAGTAGCTAAACCGGAAATTTTTCTACATGATGAAGGCTACCTTATTGTGAAGTTCCAATCCCTTAGTGATATGCAAGAGATACTATACACGGGACCTTATACCATCAATAACAGACCAATGATTCTGAAGCAGTGGACCTCAGATTTTGATTTCGAGAATGAATTCTTTGACTGAAATTCCCCTATGGGTAACATTTCCTAAGCTGCCACTTAACTGTTGGGGAATGGGTTCCCTAAGTAGGATAGCTAGTGCAATTGGAGTGCCATTGTTATATGATGACTGTACAACAAAGCAAACAAGGATCTCACATGCAAGAATGCTCATAGAAGTTAACATCACAAAACCAGTACCACAGGAAGTGAAGGTCATGGACCCAAATGGAAAAGTGGTAACACAGCCAGTGGTGTTCGAATGGAAGCCAACATACTGTGACAAATGCCAAAAATTGGTCATCAATGCCAAGAGACAAAGCCAAAGGATGAAGGAACGGAAAGAAGGTGACCCAACAATGGCAATACAAAGGCAAAATCCAACCACCAGAACAGGCCACTACAAGCAGACAAGTAGTTAATTTTAAAGACACAAATGAGGTACAAGAAGGGATATCAAAACAAGGGAAACAAACACCAAAAACAAGAAGGAAAAGTTTGCAACAACCACAGACAGAAGGGACATATATCACCCTCAACCTAGCAAACTTTCCTGTGTTGGCAACTATCCCTACAAAGAGTGGCTTTGAATGCTTGAGGAATAGCAAGTTAGCTACACTGCATGTGGATAGGGGTGGAGCTCCAAATACTTGCTAATGAAGTCGGTGGTGTGGAATGTGAGGGGTGTAAATAAGACGTATAAGTAGAAAGAGCTTCAGAAATACTTGCATATTAATAATATAAGCCTTGCTGGCTTAGTAGAAACCAGAGTAAAGGAACAAAAAATGAAAGAAGTAGTGAAAAATATAGCTGCAGGGTGGGGGTAATACATAATTATGACACTGCGACTAATGGTAGAATTTGGTTGGGATCAGAATTGCTATGAAGTAATTAAAGTCCAAGGTTCACCACAAAGTCTACATTGTAAGGTCACTGACAGGGCTAAACACCATCAAATAATGATCACTGTGATTTATGGATTTAACGCCAAGGAACTGCGCAAAGGGCTGTGGCATGAGTTAAACAACATATCCCAGGGGATGAACTTGCCTTGGATCATAATTGGGGACTTCAATGCCATACTAAACCCAAGACAAACAGGCTGGCACTAGTGTTACACTGAATGACATTAAGGACTTGCAAGATTGTATTCAAAACATTGGGGCCAATGAATTACCTTGGAAGGGGAATAACTATTCCTGGTCTAACAAGAAAAGATCACAAGATAGGATCTCAAGCAGGATTGATAGAGCATTTGGTAACTATGAATGGATGATGCAATGGGTTTATGTCACTACTGAATACAACAACCCAGGCATATCTGACCATTGCCTACTGATTCTCACTTTACAGAACCTGCAAGAGTGCAAGAAAGTCATTTTTAAATACTTTAATGTCTGGACTGAGCATGAGAATTTCCTGAAGATAATAGAGACAGAATAGAAGAAGTACATGGCCGCAACAAAATGAAAGAAGTATGGGTGAAGCTGAAAAACCTCCAGCCAGTGTTAAGACAACTCAACAACACTGAATTCAAGGGGATTAGGCACAACATTGAGCAGGCAAGGCAAGAGCTTAACAGGATCCAAAGTCAAATGAACCTAAGGATAACTGATGAACTGATTGCGCAAGAGAAGGAAACAATAATGAAACTAGAGAAATGGTCAATGATTGAGGAAAGTGCAATGAGACAAAAGGCAAGGAGTAAGTGGATACAACTTGGAGACTCAAATACAAAGTACTTCCATGTTGTTATGAAGGAGAGAACACAACAGAAGCAGATTAAAAGCATAACTACTGCTGCTGGTCAGGTCATACATGAACAAAAGGAGATACAAGATGAGTTCATCCAGTTCTATAAAAGCCTCATGGGAACTTCAGCAACTTCATTACCAGCAATAGATGTCCAGATAATGAAGAGAGGTTCAGTACTCACAAGAGAGCAAAGAATCCTGTGTGTTGATATCACTGAAGAAGAAATCTATGCAGGGCTACAATCTATTGGGAATGACAAAGCTCCAGGTATTGATGGCTACAATGCCCTTTTCTTTAAACATACCTGGAAGGTCATTAAATATGATATGATACAGGCTGTTCAAAGTTTCTTCACTAATGGTAAAATGCATAGCCCTATGAACTGTGCACTGATTTCATTAGTCCCCAAAGTGGCTAACCCTAGTAGTGTTACAGAGTTCAGACCAATTGCTTGTTGCTCTGTATTGTACAAAATCATTTCTAAAGTGTTGGCAAATACACTACATAGTATCATCCATAATATTATTAGTGGTAACCAAACTGGTTTCATACCAGGAAGGAAAATCACTGATAATATTATCATGGCACATGAATTAGTCAAGGCTTCCACTAGGAAAAACATCTCCCCTAGATGCATGATGAAGATTGATATAAGAAAGGCATATGATTTTGTTGAATGGAGATACCTAGAACAAGGCATGAGTGAGCTGGGATTCCTTGAAAAATTTATACAATTGATAATGAGTTATGTTACAACAGTACGTTATTCTATTGTAGTAAATGGCAATCCTTCTCAACCTTTCAAGGCAGCAAAAGGTTTAAGACAAGGGGACCCAATTTCACCTTTCCTATTTGCTATAGCTATGGAGTATCTAAGCAGATCACTCAATGGTCTCAAGAACGACAGAAAATACAGATTTCACCCAAGCTGCTCAAAACTAGGTATTACACACTTGAGTTTTGCTGATGATCTACTGATTTTTTCAAGAGGTGATATTGAGTCTATCCAAGCCCTTCAAAAATGCTTCAACCTTTTTTCTCAAGCCTCAGGCCTACAAGCTAACTTGACAAAGAGCTCTATTTATTTTGGAGGAGTCCCTGAAGAGATCAGAGACAAGATAACACAGAGTCTGGGATATTCAGTTGGAGAACTACCTTTTAAGTATTTGGGAATACCATTAGCAACAAAAAAACTGTCTTTAATCCAATAGTTACCTCTTATAGAAAAGGTATTGGCCAGAATCACATCTTGGACAGCAAAAAAACTGTCCTATGTTGATAGAACACAACTAATTCAAGCTGTATTGATGGGGGTTCAAGCTTATTGGGCACAGATATTTCTCATACCCACAAAAGTTATTAAAAGCATTGAAGGTTATTGCAGATCATTCCTATGGACCGGAGAGGCTCAGATTACAAAGAAGGCTCTAATTGCATGGGACAAAGTGTGTACACCCAAAACTACAGGTGGGATGGGGCTGATAAACATGGCATTATGGAACAAAGCAGCAGTGGCAAGACTATGCTGGGACCTAGCACACAAGGAGGATAAACTGTGGATCAAGTGGGTCCATATATACTACATAAAGAATCAAGATCCTTGGATTATATCAAAACAGGCCTGTTGGGTGATCAGAAAGATAATGAGTGCAAAGAAATACCAGACCAAATGCAACAAGCTGGTATTAATAAAAAAAGCAAGATTAAGTATATCTATCAGCACATGATAGGTGTACAACCCAGAGTTGAATGGAAGAGCTTAATGTTCAATAATGCAGCAAGACCAAAAGCTTACTTCATCATGTGGCTCATACTTCACAAAAGGTTAGCAACAGCAGATCGACTAGAGAAATGGGGCTTAAATATACCAAAAACATGTGCATTGTGTGTGACAGAGAAAATGAGACAATTGAACACCTAATTACGCAGTGTCAATTCAGCTGTGAACTTTGGAAAAGGGTGTTGAAATGGCTTCAAATGAATAGCTTCTCTCCAAGAAGTTGGCAACAGTTCACCCAGTGGAGCATACAAAAAGGTAAAGGCAAGACCACAGCAGCAAGAACTTTCAAAATGGTACTAGCTGAAGTCGGATATGAGATACGGATTGAACGGAACAGAAGAATTTTCAAAAAGGAGAGACATGAAGTGGAACAACTGGCAAGAGAGATAGCTATTATCACTAATACTAGAGCTAAAGAAAATGTCAAGAAGAAGTTGAATAGTCTCAGTTTTTAAAGTTAGTGATAGGCTATTGTAATAGAGATTTGAACTGGAAAAGCTACTATGATAGCAGCTTGCTATGTAATGTTCAATGGTAATTAATAGAACTCCTTAGTTACCAAAAAAAAACTAATGAAGTAACTAAAAGCAAATTTCAACATTCCTCCGTTGCTTTAGTTACTGCAATTTTAAAACTTGTTCCTCCTCAATTTCTGCTTTCGTGGTTGGTGCTGAATTATTTTGATTGTTTTTTAACTTGCAAAATTTCTTCTTCTTTCTTTTTCTTCTTCTGATTTTGTTCTTAAAAGACACCATCAATGATCTTCTCTAGTTTGAAAGTGATTTCATTTGGAAATTGATAGGATTTGCAGAGAATTTTGTGATGCTTTTTCTTCCATCACAATATCACATAAAACATAGGTTTCAAAATAAGATTTTATTATCAGTGACCAAATTTGATAAATTTTGTCAATGAAAATTTGTGGGGCATTCAAAGAGAGACTACTGCTTATCATTTTTATATTAAAAATTGGTTCAAAAAGCCTATGCATTGGAAAAAGCATGGGTTGAAAATAGCATTGCGGGGTTAAAATGGGTTAAAAAGTAGCCTTGCGGGTTAAAAGTAGCTCTTAAGGGTTTAAAAAGGTAGCCCTCACAGGTTAAAAAGGTAGCCCTCACGGGTTGAAAATGATATGGTAGTTCTTTGGAAGAACTCACAAATCCCGTAAGATCAATGAGGCTCTGATAACATTGTTGATTTTTTAAAAGGATGAATGGGCAGCAAAAAAGATTGAAAGAATCTCTCAATGGATTGAAATGACTTTCAATAGCTTTTAATAATTTTATTAAGCATTGAAGGGCTTTAAATAGCCAACATAAACATAAAATCTGCATAATTTAAAATGAAAACCAACCTAAAATACCTCAACAACTTAATTAAAATTCAAAATTCAAATTTATCTTAAACTAAATAACTTATTTTGCTAAAAACTAATGAAGTAACTAAAAATAAATTTCAACACAACCAAAGCAGGCTGCTTTCACAGGTGCCTTGGTTCTCCAGATCATCTTCCAGGGTTAGGCCGGAATCTCCTGACTGTTCATCTGTAAAAACATTTTATTATAACTATTGACTGAAAATAATCTATCCCTGCTATTCCCAAATTAAAATGTTTACTTTGAATCAATCAATAAAGCGTCAGTTCGGTTGTTGCATCAGTTGACAGAAACACTCCAATTCCCAATCATTCAAGTTTCTCCTTTAAGTAATATGTCAGCCTGAGTTTGGATAGAAATCTATTATGCGACACTCTCTATCCAAAGCAAATCTAAGCAATTCTGGAGATCTGCTCTTAAAATTTTCATCACTAACTGAAGTATATATCCAAAATTTTAATTTTAGCACAATTACTTCATCCAAAAAAAAAATAATTAATTCTAGCACAATTGCTATACTCCAGCCTTGTATGTTGTAAGA